>CM033642.1:244618023-244863707 GCA_019512145.1 Engystomops pustulosus | reverse complement strand
TAGACTGAAGGTTTCAAGTGCGGCTGCGCAAGGAAACCATGTGCAAAATTTCCAGCCAAACCTTTTAAAGCCTTCTTTTATGAATCATACAGACCCTCAGAATGTAGCTTAAAACAGGCTCATCATCCCCTAGAGCAGTGATGGCGAACCTTTTAGAGAATGAGTGCCCAAAATGCAACTCAAACCCAACTTACTTATAGCAAAGTGCCAACACAAAAATAAAAAAACACATAGGTGTTAAATATAGGGACTTCTGTAATAAACGTTAGAAAATCCTGGCAGTGTACTGCTGCTGTCCGCTGCTCGCCTAAAACTGTTGTATACTGTTCAGGAGAAGGATTGGGGGCAGAGCTCAAGTACACCTGCAGCTGATAACCAGCATTATAGATAGAATTGCCCCATTTTAATATTGATGTATTTTATTTATAGCTATGTCATATGTCACATATAGGGGTCTGCTGACCTTTATACGTGACCCCAATCCCAGTGGCGTAACAAGACACCAGTGGGCCCTGATAGATAGATAGGAGATCGATAGATAGATAGATACATAGATAGATACATATGAGATAGATAGATAGATATGAGATACATAGATAGATACATAGATAGATACACAGATAGATAGATACAATCATATTGCTTTATTTTCACATTTTACCAATGCAAAATACATAAAGCTTCCCTCCATGAACTATAAAATTCACACAGCGAGCTACTACAAAAAACAATATACATAAAACAATCCCCCATATAATATAAAAACAATAAAGCGTGCCGCCATATAATATAAAATCAATACAGCGTGCCGCCATATACCATATAATACATACAGTGTGCCGCCATATACCATATAATACATACAGCGTGCAGCCACATACCATGTAAAACATACAGCGTGCCAGTGGTTCTTTCTAGGTCCTGCCAATGTCTTTAGTCTACACAGATGTGTGAATGTAATTATTAAACCCTGGTAGAAATCACATGCTCTTCCTTCTTTTATTTGTGACCTCTTATAATGGGGTGTATGTAGAGAAAACTAGAAACTTTTTAAATGAATAAAAGTCCATACTAGTCTAGAGAAAACTAGAAACTTTTTAAATGAATAAAAGTCCATACTAGTCATGAAGCTATTATAGAAAATGGGAGCATCTTTATCCCCCTGGCTAGTACTGTATGACTTCTCACACCATCACCAAGATTTAATAATTTGCACATGTTTTAATTCATGTTCCAGTAGTTCATGTTTCAGGTTTACACACTTGCCATGTTGTGCCTAGGGATGTGTTGCTATGTCATCATGCATGAATGGGTTAATCGGCTTTAGGTTGTGTTGCTTATTAAAGCTGGAGGGCAACGGCAGGAGAGAATGGTTTATTCCATTGAGATTTAGCAGCTGTTGTGTTGTTTTCCCCTATTACGTTCATCTAGCTTTATGCTGAATCGTCGAATAGATAAGCAGTCGTGAATACTGCCAAGTTTTTGGAGAAGACACCTCAAAATCTCAAATTATCCTGCTTCCTACAGGAGGATAAAAATACATTTTATATAGTAAATTAATTTTTTTTAACATGATCTGTTTATCGTGGATAGTTAAATTAATCGTTCTACCCTTGGCTCTCCAACTAGGTAAGAGCAATATCTATCTGTATTTTGTTGTATTTGCTGTGTAATTTTCCTTATACTTTTTACAACTTGTTGTTTGTACAGTTATTGTACATATTTTTAGCTTTGTGCTTGATATTTCTGGCTTCTACAGGCAGTCCCCGGGTTACATACAAGATAGGGTCTGTAGGTTTGTTCTTAAGTTGAATTTGTATGTAAGTGGGAACTGTATATTTTATCATTGTAATCCCAGCCAGAACTTTTTTGGTCTCTGTGACAATTGGTTTTTAAAAATGTTGGGTTGTCATAAGAACCAGGATTAACAATACCAACAGCCGGAGGTTCAATGGTGACAGCGTCGGCCCACAGAACAGTCCAGCGTGCCGCATGTTGCAACGCGTGCCATAGGTTCCCATCGCTCCGTAGAGGTAGAAAGGTTACAATATGGGACAGTCTACATGATAAACTGGTGTTGTAGGATGTCCCTTAAGCTTTTTGGTAGCCTGCTTGAATTTCAATGTGTCTCAACAGTAATCTTTGGTGGGTGTGTGGTAGTGAGCTTTAGTGGAATGAATGTGGTGGATAAATGGTGGGATGTTTTTTAGGTGTCTTCTTGCGGATTGAACTATACTCCATACCTTGTCTTCTGCTCTTTGGAATTTTGTCCTGTTGTCATAGGGCAACGCCAGCTTGTATTGTATATATTGTAACCGTTTGGCTATAATGTTCAATTCCGAACACTGTTTTATTATGTTATTATCGTTTATTCCTCTTGTATTAATCTCCTTGTTGAAAACAAAACACTCAATACTTATACACTTCCTTAGAGCTCTATACAAACTGAAACCACTCTTTTAGCTAAAATTATTTCCTTACACTCCCATAAATCTACGTTATTTTATATTCCTGGCATCAGAGAAGGCTTGTCCTGGCCGGCTGGCGACCCCTCACATCTACTCCACCCCATGGCCATAGCCTATTCTCAGTCATGGTTTGTGACAGGGTGTACATCATCAAAGGTTGTTGACTCCAACAGTTAGCAAACTGTACCCCACGTTCATGTCATATATATCTGATCACACAAAATCCAAGCAGTCTCCATGGGGCATGCAGTGAATTTTCTGTGATCAGATACCATATGGGATAGACAGTTTGCAGATGTAAACAGGATCTTGCATACATCACTTGGTCCACCGTGACTTTAAGTTCCTGATTGTGATGTAATAGGCCTCTTTCTCAATTTTTTGATTACAGCGACTATAATACAGTGGAACTCTCAATTCTCATAAAAAGTATGACTCAATTATGAAACCATTAAAGGGCAATGCTTTATCATAAATTTAATTGTCTTTATTTGTTGGGTGGGTTAATTTGCATAACAAGTTCTCTTAACATCGAGTACTAGGCCCAATATATACCTTGATGAATGTTGGAGTTAGAGGTCTTTACTCCGTACAGTGGTCTTTCAGGTCCTGCCAATTCTTTAGTCTACACAGATGTGTTGAATGTATATAAACCTGGTAGAAATCACATGCTCTTCCTTCTTTTATTTGTGACCTGTTATAATGGGTGTATTTAGAGAAACTAGAAACTTTTTAATGAATAAAAGTCCCATACTAGTCATGAAGCTATTATAGAAATGGGAGCATCTTTATCCCCCTGGCTAGACTGTAATACTTCTCACACCATCACCAAGATTTAATATTTGCACATGTTTTAATTCATGTTCCAGTAGTTCATGTTTCAGGTTACACCTGCCATGTGTGCCTAGGGATGTGTTGCTATGTCATCATGCCATGAATGGGTAATCGGCTTTTAGGTTTGTTGCTTATTAAAGCGGAGGCAACGGCAGGAGAGAATGTTTATTCCATTGAGATTGCAGTTGTGTGTTTTCCCCTATTACGTTCATCTAGCTTTATGCTGAATCGTCGAATAGATAAGCAGTCTGATACTATGCCAAGTTTTTGGAGAAGACACCTCAAAATCTCAAATTATCCTGCTTCCTACAGGAGGATAAAAATCATTTTCTATAGTAAATTAATTTTTTAACATGATCTTGTTATCGTGGATAGTTAAATTAATCTTCTACCCTGGCTCTCCACGAGTAAGAGCATATACTATCTGTATTTTGTTGTATTTGCTGTGTAATTTTCCTATACTTTTACAACTTGTTGTTTGTACAGTTATTGACATATTTTTAGCTTGTGCTTGATATTTCTGGCTTCTACAGTATTAGCTATTCCTTGTACCGTAGTAATTTTATGGAGTTTCTATTTGAATATAAAAAAGTTAAGTGTATGATAAGTAAACATAACATTTTTTAAAAATGTAATTTTTTTTAAAATTTAAATAGACTGTTAAATACTGTTGTATTTCACTCACTGTCTTTTACAATATTTACCTATTTAACAGTACGGTTGAATGTACTTGGGCTTTTACAGTTTATGGCCACTCCAATTCTATGTTGTTTATAATACATTGTTATAGATCTCACAATGACCCAATGGGAAATATACTGAAATATATTTATACACTAGACCATCGAAATAATCATTCAAATTAAAATTTGCTATCAGGGCCTAAATGTATTATAATTCCCTTGGAAATAAGCTCCCAAATGCAGTGTCCCAGTTTTAGCACCGGCTTAGCAGAGCCATAGGCACGCTTAGGTTAAAATGTCAGAATAAGTTTTTATTTTTGCTGTTTACTATGTTACAGCTGCACTAAGGCCTCATTTCAATGCAGTTGCACTATATGATATTTTATAGTGTGTATTATGTTACATTTGTGTAAATGTATTAGAAACAATGTATTTTACTTCTATTACATATATTTTACAATTCAATGCTTGTGGATTTCTCTTTTTTAATTTGGGTCAAATGGTTATTATTTTTGCTTCTATTCATCTCATTCCGATTTTATAATAGCCAGAGCTTTAGGGGTGATTCAAAGTCATATACAGTATTTACGTTGGTTGTTTATTCACTGCGTTATGCTAGAATTACATGACAAACTAACGGTATATCCCTACATCCGATACTAGTTGTAAAAATCTGGAAAGTATATTACCTACTGAATTTGTGGCAAGTAATGGAGGCTTCCCAATTCATTGGGATATAATGATGATAGGACCCATTCAAAAGGGGTTAAAAAATCCCCCCTGTGTATTCATTGAGGTTCTCAGGCTGAAACTGCAGCAGGACACATAAGAGTAGTGACAATTACTCCCTCCCACTCATAATAAATTGTGTTTCTACTTTGCATTACTACAAGGCTATTGCAATGTGTTTGCATCAGAATTTACATAAAAAATGTTATGTGTCTGCAATGTGTCTGCATCAGAATTTACATAAAAAATGTTATGTGAGCATAGCCTAAAAGTAGTGTACAGCTAAATGGGGGCAGCCACACCAGGACAGTGCAAAACAATGGCAGATGTCTTTGGCATTCTGTCAGATTCAGAGTCACTTGAGAATTGATGCTCTTGTTAAATTAACTTCTTTCAGAACCCTGAAATGTGTCTTTCCTGTAACAAATTCTCTCTATAGATTAAAGCTTCCAACGTAGTCTTTTTGAGGCCCACTCATCGATAATTTCCTTATGTGAAATTTAGTGTTTTGCCTTTTTTTTGGCTGAAAAAATATTAGAAAGCACAATACTTAATGACAGCAGTTAGTGTTTTCAAAATTACTCACAGTTGTCTTACTGTATTTGCTGGTCTGCGCCTAATTTGCCAAGTCTTCTATTTTGTGACCTTTTTAAAACCCACTACAAATTTCCCTTCAGCTGGCTTACTCTGGATTTATCATATAAAAGCAAATGTTGCAGACAAAAGTGTGACTTTTCAAAAAGTCACAAATTTGGGCTCAAATCCACTCTAGTTCCCTCCTCCTGTAGGAAGTACTTAGGGACTAGTTCCAACAAATTTGCAACTTTTGTGCAAACTTTTAACTAAAACAAGTCATGTGCTACTATTATAAATATGACATGCAAAAGTCATCTAAAAAGCTCCTAAGACACTCTAAAACCTGCAGTAAGATCCTGCCTAATAATTTATCATTTCCAGTGTGAACTAATTTCAGTCTAATCGGGAGAAATTTTTTACAAATGATTCACATTTATGCACCCAAAAAGTCACATCTGTATTTGCATCATTTTCCACCAAACTTGGTGCAGAAATGTCACAATTGTGAACATGAACCAATTTTAACATGCACAACATGTTGTTAAACTGCACAATTACTGACATGCAACTTTCTGGGTGCAAAAAACGTAGATCAGTTGTAATAAATTCCCCCCTACATACTAGTAAAAGCAAACCTTAAATCAGTGGTGGCGAACCTATGGTGGCACTCAGAGCCCTTTCTGTGGGCACCTGGGCTATTGCCCCAGCACACCAGACAGACCTCAAAGAATCGTCCTGCAGTTGCAAGCCGCTTAAAAGATGCTGCTTTCAGGCATATTTTGATACTTGCTTCTCTTCTTAGAACTGTAGGAAGAGGGAGAATGAGTAGACAGGGCCAAATTATCATTGGCGGACCTACAGAGGGACACTGGAAAGAAGCTAAAATGATGCAAATTTTCCCTCCTTTCTACTGTGTTGTCGAACCTATGGCACGGGTGCCAGAGGTGGCACTCAGAGCCCTTTCTGTGGGCACCTAGGCTATCGCCCCAGCACACCAGACAGACCTCAAAGAATCTTCCTGCAGTTGCAAGCCACTTAAAAGATGCTGCTTTAGGGCATATTTTGATACTTGCTTCTCTTCTTAGAACTGTAGGAAGAGGGAGAATGAGTAGACAGGGCCAAATTATCATTGGCGGACCTACAGAGGGACACTGGAAAGAAGCTAAAATGATGCAAATTTTCCCTCCTTTCTACTGTGTTGCTGTCCTCAGGAGGCCAAACTGATTGAAAGTTGTTGAAGAACAGGGAACAATAACTTACTGCTTTCATTTTTGGTTGGCACCTCGCGATAAATAAGGGGGATTTTGGTTGCAGTTTGGGAACTCAGTCGCTAAAAGGTTTGCCATCACTGCCTTAAGTGGACCCAAATCTGGTTCCCTGTAGAATAAGATATGTGTTAGAACCGACCTAACCATGACTTCTTGTTCTCAGTCTGTGGGATCACTCTGATCACTCTGCATCTCTGATACATCTCCAGATTCCGCCCATTTTTGACAATTAAAACCTCTAAAATGCTAATTGTTGTGCTTATTCACTCTCGACTAGGTTCCTGTAAATCCCTACTAAATGGTCATAAATAAGGGGGATTTTGGTTGCAGTTTGGGAACTCAGTCGCTAAAAGGTTTGCCATCACTGCCTTAAGTGGACCCAAATCTGGTTCCCTGTAGAATAAGATATGTGTTAGAACCGACCTAACCATGACTTCTCGTTCTCAGTCTGTGGGATCACTCTGATCACTCTGCATCTCTGAGACATCTCCAGATTCCGCCCATTTTTGACAATTAAAACCTCTAAAATGCTAATTGTTGCGCTTATTCACTCTCGACTAGGTTCCTGTAAATCCCTACTAAATGGTCTTCCACTCACTAAACTCTCTCCTCTACAATCTATTCTTAATGCAGCAGCCAGGTTCGTCTTTCACACCAAACGCTACATGGATGCCTCCAGTTTGTGCACTGGTTGCCTGTCTCCTTCCGAATTCAGTTTAAAATAATAACCCTCATCCACAAAGCTCCCTATCTCTCCTCTCATCTCAATTAATCTATACCTTAATTAGAACCTCGCACGCATGTCCTATCTTTTTAGGCAAGTCTATCACACTCACTAGCTGCATGAAATTTCAACTCTCTCTTTACTAATCCATCATATGTCCTCCTCCTGTCTGTTATCCAGCAAACGCCAGATATACACAGAGCTATAGGCTTCTCTGCAGTCATTTTTACTTTGGACTTTGTATATAAGATGGCGGTGAATGGCTTGGTCAAGCAGCAGAATTTTTATTTATTCAATTATTTTATACCGTTACCTTATAAAGAATGGCTGGACCATTATACAAGCTCTTATACCTATACAAGCTCTTATACCTCTTGTGTCACCCCCACACAGACAGTAAGCTCTTGTGAGCAGGGCCCTCACTCCTATTGTTCCATATGACAGTTTGTACTCTGTAATGTAATATTATATTTCTATATGTCTCCTATGATTTGTAAAGCACGGATTGCGCTATACAAATATTGATTATTATTATTCTTTATAATGGTAAATAATTCTAAAATACTTGAAATGTTCCCTAATCATGTTTCATACAGAAGGCAATACAGTTTTGAATATCTCTCTTAATATATATTCAGTGGCTTATAGATCCCCCACTCAGGTTTTGGCTTCATGTAAACAGTTGTAATTTTTAGCTTTGTGCAATCTCTGGTTCTCAAAAAATAGGTGCATGCATGATTGTTTTGGGGATCGTAATATGGGACCATTTCTATGGACCAATTAACCCACTTTATTCTCCTTTGTTTTTATAGTCCAAAATTTACTAAGGGCAGATTCTCAGCGTGAATGAAAATTAGCTATGTACGTGTACTTGTAGCCTTAGGTCAGTAGTAGATCATGGCTCTGGGGAGTCCCATGGCCACTCAAAGAACCATGTCATAATCAGCCAGGTGGCAACAAACAGTGGCGTAACAACAGCCGTAGCAGCTGTTGTGGCTGCCCCAGCTCCCCTGCTCCATCCACGGCCGCTCCGTCCGCAGCCGCCCGGCTCCGTCCATGGCCGCCACCACGGCCGCTCCGTCCGCAGCCGCCCGGCTCCGTCCATGGCCGCCATGCTCCAGCCTCCCTGCTCCATCTGCGGTTGCCCAGCTCCGTCCGCAGCCATCTAGCTGCCATGCTCCGTCCACGGTTGCCCTGGCCGCATCGTCCATTATGACATCACAATTAACCATTGTCACAATGGCCCAATGTGACATAACAAAGACCCATTGTCACAATGGCCCATTATGACATCACAATGACCCATTGTCACAATGGCCCATTATGACATCAAAATGACCCATTGTCACAATGGCCCATTATGACAACAGAATTATCCATTGTCACAATGGCCTAATATGACATCACAATGGCCCTTTAAGACATCACAATGACCCATTGTCATAATGGCCCATTATGATATTACAATTGCCCATTATGACATCACAATGGGCCAATATGACATCATAATTAACCATTGTAACAATGGCCCATTATGACATCACAATAACCCATTGTCACAATGGCAAGTTATGACATCACAATGACCCATTGTCACAATGGCCCATTATGACATCACAATGACCCAGGTGAGTTGAGGGGTCAGTGTATTCCGCAGGGGAATGGGGGGTCACTGTATTCCGTAGGGGGGCGGGGGTTAGTGTGTCCGCAGGGGAAGGGGGGGGGATCAGTGTTTCTGCAGGGGAAGGGAGGACAGTGTGGCCACTGAAGGGCGGCCCACGAAGAAGCCCACAAAGGCTCCGTTGCCCAGGGGCCCACTAAAACCTGGAGCTGGCCTTGATGGGGAGGACTAACATCTTACTATGTTTGGCTAATGTGTATAGTTTTTCAATGAGGAAACTTTTTTGCCAATTGTTGATTAACAATTAACAACAGTGCCCCCGGTGGAGTGACACTGAAACAGTAGGGGACTAGTAATAAAAGGTTTTGTCATTTTATACCACTTCCCCTCCTTTGCCTGAAAGACACAGTGGGGAATATTTACTAAGGACCTTGCACAAATTTTATGGCATTCTTTTATGTGCAAACTTGCGGAAGTGTCTGCACCACATATGTGTCACACCTGACCCTTTTGTGTGCGACTGCACTATTCCTCACACAACACAAATTTTGCCACTGAAAGGGGCATTTCGGTGAACAGCCGGACCGCCACATTTTACATAGTCCGACAGAAGTGTGTTGCACGGCAGCACGACGCATCTTAAAGGTGCACCAGAAAAAAGTTGGTGCACTCTGTCGGAGCCGGATTCAACCACAATTCATGAATCTGGTGACCTCTGCACATTCACAGGCAAACTGCACCTAGTGCAAAATGCACTGTTTTTAGTAAATGTGCCCAAGATTGTGTAGCTTATAGGGGTTAAATGAAGTTTTACATATGGTTATCCCCTATCCACAGGACTACATGATAAATGTATGATCGTCTGTGACAGAATGTGGGACTTCAAGTAACAGCAATATGTCTAAATTTAAGACAACCCCTTTAAAGGCTAAATGCAACGTTGATGGCATGTATTTTAACGATAATTTACTTCCATTTAGGGGAGGGGGTAAAAAAAATGGGCTACAACTTGAAAACCCTACCACATCATCCTTAATAGTGTCCATGGATTTGGAGGGAGTTGAAAATAGCTGACTGAGGTGGGCAAGAGACACTGATGTCTAGCATCAAGGGACAAACCAAGGAAAGAATAGGGAAAGTTGGTGCATAAATGGAAATCCTGGTGACAGGTCACAGGAAATACAGCACAAGGTTATTGCCAGAAACTGACCAAAGATTAAGGCAGATAGGAAGATTGAACACAATAATAAAGGCAGATAGGATGGTTGTCTAATGGTTTAAATCATTTTTAATATATTTGATATGTTGTAATGATCAATTGTAAATGTGAGAACATCTTTTGTTTCTTGCTAGCTAAGATTTACAAAGAAAACATATAACATTTAACCGATTTGTACCATTTCCAATAAAAATATATATTTTTTCTAAAATGTTTTAATGTTTAGTAGTGTATGTCACACATATAGCATGAAGAAGTCACTTCGTACTTGATCAATTGTAAGTTGTCTAAGTCAAATCTAAAGAGGAGATAATATAATAACTTGTAGAAATAGGAATATGTCAAAAAAATCATTTTACCTGATAAACAAATACACACACAAAGATGTCCATCATACACTATTAGGCCGCATTGCACAACCGAGGGGGGGGGGCGTATGTACGGCCGCAAGCTTGTGGCCTTTCATACGTCCCCCATAGACCGGCAATGGCCGCACGGAGCGATATGGTACCGCACCCCTCCTTACACAAGGATAAGATAGGACATATCTTTCCCCGGGTTACGGGCCGTGGATCGCTATGGAGAGGTGAGGGGTCACCTCCATCGCACCTGACGCATATGCCCCTCGACCGCAGCCATGCGGGCATATGTCAATGTGCATGCGGCTTAAAGCATTACTTATATGTTAACTAATATGAGCGGTAATTACAGTAATTACCAAGCGCCATGACTCATATACCTAAATCGCTGACACTGTATTGTGCAATAATATCTAAACTGCCTCAAACCTGACACCTCAGCTCTGAGTTCATACTTAAAAGTGTATTCTCATTGCGGCAAGTTGTGCGCACCTTTCTGACCTTTCTGGCCATTGCAAGTAAACATAGAAGATTTCTATAGAAGGACAGCAAGCAGAGATCTAGAAAACTGTGAGGAATTGATACAGAAAGTATATTGGAAAATTGTATAACTTTTCATTGTACAAATAATAACATTTATTTTCTGGAATGGAATACCCATTTAATTCCTGTTATTGTGATTTTGCTTTACATAAACCATTTTTTTACTAATAATTCTACATACCTGCTCTTTCTTTGTATACAATAAAAACATTACATTCATCTGTCATTGTTAAAAGTTGATGTGTAACCCACCTTTGTTACACTTACACTGGAGGAAACTATACCTGAAAGCTTCTGATATCTACCGTATTTTCTGCCCTATAGGGCGCACCGGACTATAAGGCGCGGGGTCCGGCGGCCGGGGGCGTGGCGGAGGTCCGGGGTCCCGACGTGACGCGGCGACGTGACGTGACGCGGCGACGAGACGTGACGCGGCGACGAGACGCGACGGGGAACGCGGGGAAGGTGAGCAGGGAAGGTGAGGGGGAGGTGGAGGAGGGCAGCGGACCATACTTACATAGGTCCCCGCTACCGGAGACAGCAGATCTCCCGCTGGAGATCTCCGGTAGCGGGGACCTATGTAAGTATGGTCCGCTGCCCTGTGCCCAGCGCCATACATAGGGCGCACCGGACTATAAGGCGCACTTTGGATTTCCACGGAAATCCAGTGCTTTTAAGTGCGCCTTATAGTCTGGAAAATACGGTACATCCAATATGATAGGGTTCTTAACTAAGGATGCTAAACCTGGGCCCAGTAGCTCACAGAAGAAGATCATTATGATAAATAATACATTAATGTTGGGGGCTCCGCTCCAACAAATTCAAGACTTTGGTAGTAAAGGCTTTTTGCTGTGCACTCTATAAAACAGCACCTGGTAGGTGACATCAAGACAAGGTTTGCAAAGCATAAAGTTTTATTATTCGACTGCCATAAGAAGAGAAAACAGGAATATCTGTAATAGATGATGTAAGACGAGTAATTATGGACAATTATGGACACAGCTTTTTGCTAGTAATTATTCCCCTCACAAGGGTTACAAGTTCACTGTGATAACATGGTGCCAAGGCCTTTATGATATACACATGTGAACCACACTAACTGCCCTGTGTACAGCAACAAACTGGGACTTGTAATTAGATTATTGCACCCGAACTCCATGTATCTGACTACTGCCGTCTCTGCCCTCAACAAGAACCTCCCAAAATACTCAATATTTGCCGATAATTATATCATTAGTGCAAGAGGTTTCATCATCATTCTGCAATTATTAGATTTATGACCATTTCTTAGCACATTATGATTATCTCTAAAGATCTGTCCAAAAAAGGTAGCTCCACAAAGTGCTTGGAGACACCACGTCTATATCCTCATACATTGCCATAGACTTGGCTCCGCTAACACCACCAAAGGTTCCCAAAGTACCTATTAGGACTGGGATCTATAAATAAAAGCCTTAGGTTTCCCTCTAACATATCACTTATTTCTTATGACACAATGGTCCTAGTCACGCTGTGGCAACTTGTTCTTGTAACTACAGAACGGATTATAGAAAATGGGGGTGTTGTGTGGGAAAATGTACCAAGTACAGTTTGTACACTTATTATTATAGCACACAATGGCCCAAATTCTGTATATGAAAACTGGTGCATTCTCCCTTAGTGCTGTTTGCCTCACTAATGTGTACTTTGCACTAGATAATCCAATAGTCTCGCCCCTTCTTAGTAAATCTGGTCTGTTTTCAGGAAGTGACAAGTTGCACATATTTTTCCTTGCCGCACTTTGCTTCATGCTGTTGCGTGTAATAAATGTGCACAAAATAGGAACACATCACCCCCTTTAGGTGCACAGTTTCAAAAGCGTCGGACAAAATACAACCACAACACGAAAGTGGCGCAACCGCTTAATAAATACATGTACAAGCTCAAAAGACACTTTTTTTGTGCAAACTGGTGCAGAAACAATCATATATCTGGGATACTATGTGCTTAGAGCCAGCCCATGAGCAGGGCTAGTTTTAGACAAAGCGGGGCTGTGGGCTAAGCTAACAGTTGGGCCCCATATTCAGTAAGAGGTTCCTTTTAGCCCTGCACAATAATAACACTTTGTTGTTTACAAACAGTAGTATGGTAAGGCAATCTGTAATATAGGGCTGTAGGAGAATTTTATAGGAGATATAGGACAGATGAGAGGTAGATTGATGATAGAAGATAAATATGAAAGATACCATATATACTCAAGTTTAAGCCGGTCCCGAGTATAAGCCGAGACCCCTAATTTTTTACAAAAAATACTGGGAAAACCTATTGACTCGAGTATAAGCCGAGGGTGGGAAATGTATTGGTCCCAGCCCCTCAGTATATAGCCTGCAGCCCCTGTAGTATATAGCCTGGCAGCCCCTATAGTGCATAGTCTGGCAGCCCCTGTAGTATATAGCCAGCCAGCCCTCTGTAGTATATAGCCTGCCAGCCCTCTGTAGTATATAGCCTACCAGCCTTAGGAGTATGCAGCCTGCCAGCCCCTGTAGTATGTAGCAGCCAGCCCCCAGTAGTTTATAGCCAGTCAGCCCCCTGTAGTATATAGCCAGCCAGCCCCTGTAGTATATAGCCAGCCAGCCCCCTGTAGTATATAGCCTGCCAGCTCTTGTTGTATATACCCTGCCAGCCCCTGTAGTATATAGCCTGCCAGCCCCCTGCAGTATATAACCTGCCATCCCCAGTAGTATATACCATGCCAGCCCCTGTAGTATATAACCTGCCATCCCCAGTAGTATATAGCCTGCCAGCCCCAAGGAGTATATAGCCTGCCATCCCCTGGAGTATATAGCCAGCCAGCCCCTGTAGTATATAACCTGCCATCCCCAGTAGTATATACCATGGGGGGCGTCGGAAGATGACTACACTGTTTGTTTTTATCTTGACTCGAGTATAAGCCGAGGTGAGGTTTTTCAGAGCTGCCCACCTGTGCTGCCCCACACTCTCCCACCCGCCACAAACTCATGGCCCGCCCTCCAGCCTGCCAGAACGTTCTCTTCCTCCTCCACCTCCCACCCTGCGGCCGGCACGTCTTAAGCCCCCCCCCCCCCCCAACTTCCACTGCCTTCCACCCGCGGTCACGTTCCTCCCACCTGCTGGACGACACGTCCTCTTGCTGGTCGGCCGATGCCTTCTCCCCTTTCGCCGGACCACACAGCTTGCTGATCTTGAAGAAGGCAAGACCAGCACACCAGGACCAAAAAAGCAAGGAACATTATCTGTATTCGTTTATGTATAGATGTGTATATGGTGTGTATATGTATATATGTGTATATGGTGTGTGTGCTATATAAGGTGTGTATTTATGTATGTATGTGTATATGGTGTGTATGTGTATGTATATATGGTGTGTATGTTTATGTATATATGTGTATATGGTGTGTATGGTGTATATGGTGTGTATGTATATATGTGTATATATGGTGTGTATGGTGTGTATGTATATATGTGTATATGGTGTGTATGTATATATGTGTATATGGTATGTATGCATATGTATACAGTATATGTGTATATGGTGTGTATGTATATGTATATATGGTGTGTATGTATATGTGTGTATTTGCTGTATGTATATGTGTATATTTGCTGTATGTATGCACAGTATGTGTGTAGATGCTGTATATACTGTATGTATGTATATATTCTGTATGTATAGCCAGTATTGGCGGCGTCAAAACCGTAAAATAATCGCAAGCGTTAGCTTATGTGTGTATATAGTGTGTTTGATACTGCATGTATGTGTATAAACCGTGAGTATATACTGTATATATTAATATATATACACTATATGTATGAAAACAGTCTGTATGAGTTTGTATATACTATATGTATTGGTGTATAAATGTATACATGAGTGCATAAATGCGTATACTGTAAGTGTATACGAGTATATAAAAATGAGTGTATGAGTTTAAAACTTCATGTGTGTATATCATACAAATGTGTGTACATGAGCGTGTAAATGTGATTGTATAAACGTGTCTGGATAGATAGATTGATAGTTTGATATAGATATAAAATAAAATCTGGGTGCACGCTAACCAGGGCCGAGCTTCAGGTACTAGATAGATAAATGGTTAGATAGACAGATATATAGATAGGAAATAGACAAATTATAGACAGATAGATGATACCTTGATCAAAATAGAGAGAGAGTGTATGGGGCACAGCTTATTTAATTTGATTTTATAGCGGAGTTATGGAAGGGGTTTTGTCTGACCCTTTTGGCCAATTCTTCTTATGGAAAACGTCGCCTGTAGGTAAATGCAAATGGTGGTGCTCAAATACTAACTAGCACAGGACAGAGTATTCAAACTTCAGAGGAGGAAGAGAAAGAAGATTTGGCACTCACCACGTAAT
Organism: Engystomops pustulosus; assembly: GCA_019512145.1. Classification (NCBI taxonomy): domain Eukaryota; kingdom Metazoa; phylum Chordata; class Amphibia; order Anura; family Leptodactylidae; genus Engystomops; species Engystomops pustulosus. Next base: position 244,848,288 of record CM033642.1, on the reverse strand, counting down.
AGCATATGTCTTCTTTTATTTCTTACATCATAGACATCGTAGACATCATAAACAGGTACCACACAGACAGGGGAAGGGATGTGACAGCGCGGGAGCGCTAATTAGGGACGACTCGTTTCGCGCATTAGCGCTAATGCGCGAAACGAGTCGTCCCTAATTAGCGCTCCCGCGCTATGCTGTGCTCCCATAGGCCACTAACTTTGTAACTGTTCCCCTTCAGGTCCGTCCTAATATCTTGTAACTACAAGAGGCGGAGTCGAGAACTCGAACCCGCCCCTTGCTTGTTTTTATCCAATGGTGTTTAATTTAAGGTGTAGGTGTGCACTAAGTCACGTCACAACACTTCCTGGCGCCTGGGTTTAAAAGCCCAATGAAGACGCCGGGAACTTTAGGCAAGATGAAGCGCTAATGCGCGAAACGAGTCGTCCCTAATTAGCGCTCCCGCGCTGTCACATCCCTTCCCCTGTCTGTGTGGTACCTGTTTACGATGTCCATGATGTCTATGATGTAAGAAATAAAAGAAGACATATGCTATTACGTGGTGAGTGCCAAATCTTCTTCCTCTTCCTCCTCTGAAGTTTGAATACTCTGTCCTGTGCTAGCTAGTATTTTGAGCACCACCATTTGCATTTACCTACAGGCGACGTTTTCCATAAGAAGAATTGGCCATAAGGGTTAGACAAAACCCCTTCCATAACTCCGCTATAAAATCAAATTAAATAAGCTGTGCCCCATACACTCTCTTTCTATTTTCAATATAACTTTCAAATTGTGTCTCAAGCCCAAGCACTTACACGCACCACTAAAAAGATGGTGAACTCCATCAGACCTGAGTGGGAAAGCGACACATTCATGATATTGGGCGCACGATCAAGTAAATGTGCCCCATTGTCTTGATGCAGTTTTTTTTGTCTGACTTTGCAGATGTAGTGAAATTGGTGAAAAAAAAAGGCACCATTTTCTTTAGGGCTTGGTTTTTACGGCTTTCACTGTACTCTCCAAATAACAACTGTACTATATTCTTTGGTTGAGTGCAATCACAGGGATACTACATTTAAACCGGTTTAATTGTGTATTAAAAAATGTGTACAAAAAAAAAAGTTTTTACTAAAGTAAGCAGCTCCTAGCGCTACCCCATTTTTAGCGGTTATAAATTGCTAGCTTTATCGGAACCCTCCAATACAGCTAGCAGACACTGCCAAGAAGTACAATACGAATGGTGCTGTTTCTACCCCGGACCGCCCCTCCCACTCCATTGGGCAGCGGCGGTGCTGGGCTTCATTTGGCAGTGCTAGTCCCGCCCCTTCTAGCACGGTCCGGCGTTCCTAATTTACTGCAGGGCAGTGTCTGCTAGCTGTATTGGAGGGTTCTGATAAAGCTAACAGTTTATCACTGCTGAAAATGGGGTAGCGCTAGGAGCTGCTTACTTTAGTGCCTTTTTTTATGGGTGACAGTTCCTCTTTGAACACTGCTAGAGGTGGGTTTTTACCCTATGTCTCTACGATTAGGGCGCACAAGGTGAAATATTTTTTTAAGAAGTTAATATTGCAAGTACAATATTTAGAATCTGTTCCATAGTCTTTGTAGCACAATTCTGACCAGTGTATCCAGCATATTCTAATAGGGGCTTTCTTGGTCGTTCAACGATTTTAAATAAATATCCTTTCTTGCTTGTGGTATTTTTGACTAAAAGGCATTTTTGCACAGGGTATAAAGGAAACCTACCACTTGAAGTGGCAGGTTTCAGATGGAAATACCGAGCACCAGCTCAGGGTGAGCTGGTGCCGGAGCTGATTTTTGTTAGTGTTTTAAACCGCTGTATTGTGGTTTAAAACACTTTTTAAACTTTATAGCCGGCACCAGCTCACCCTGAGCTGGTGCTCGGTATTTCCATCTGAAACCTGCCACTTCAAGTGGTAGGTTTCCTTTAAGTACAGATATTGAATGATTTGGCATCTGCAGTTTATATGCATCACATTACATAACAAGCTCCAGAATGCCTTTCATATTGCAAGAAAACTTGTCCGGTTACTGGATATCCAATTCCCCTCTCTCTTCTTCTGTACCATCTTATAAATTTCTTCAGGAGAAAATAGATAGGGACTGGACATCAAGCCATTAGATTTCTCTATTAATGCTTGCTATGTAATGTGATAGATAAAAGTCGCAGTGAAAAGTCAAAACTTTAAGCAAAACAAGATCCTACTGCAAGAAATGGCTTGTAGACATAAATGCTGTACAATATCAAAAAGCCATCAATATAAAAAAGCATGTCATTGCCCGAAAAAAATAAATAACTTTTGGAAAACAACAAGAAAACTTTTACAATTAGTCCAGCTTTAGAGGTTTTTCTGGATGAAGAGCTGCGTTAGAATCCTTTTTGATGATTTCTAGCTGGTGCACTGCAGTCTGACTGTCTTTTTAGTAATACTGCATAAAAAGCCACAAATAGACTCAATGCAATGAAATGTGACCAGACTACTAAATATTCTCTTGTTGAAAAAGCATGAGCTGATTTCTAAGTGTGAGAGGACATTACTGTCCCAGCTGCATTACAACTATTGATATTCCTAAACTTTATTTGACTGGTCTAAAAAATGTATTTCCTTCTCATGGTTTTGAAGTAAAAAGTTCTATTTCAGTAAAACTATGGTATGTTGTTCACCTAGGAAACCTAGGAAATAGTGCAAGTGGGACTATCCCTTACCTATCACTCCAGTCCAGTGGACTTTTCCGTATGGTCCAATTAAAATTCAAACAAATCCCACCCAAGGGATAAAACGCGTCAGGAGTTAGTTCTTTGGGGTATTGCCTTTGTAAAGGCGAGAGGCACCTATGGATTTCATGGTCAACAAATTGGTAAGATTCAGGGGCAATACTGGTTCACCACAGATGGAAGATGAACAATAGAGTTGGTGAACGCATCCTTCTACCCTGCCATGTAAAACTAGAAAATACTTAAAGTTTTACATATGAGTGTATATCTGTGTACATCAGTGACCACATTTGACCTAAGTTAATATAACACATATCTGTTAAAGTATTAAAGGGGTTGGTCACTAATCCCACACTTCAACAGGGTAAGTATAAGACCCTAATAGGGTCACCCATACAGTACTTAACTGGTTAAATTACATGGTTTGCTTCCAGAAGCCACGGGTAAGCATGACTCGGGACTATCTACGATGTTAAGTGTCCTGCTGGCTTCCATCGGATGGAGCGGGGATTGCACCCATTACTTTCTGCACACCACCTCTGCCGTAACCACTCTACTGTCAGTGGTTGGTGGGGTGTGCAAATAGTTACCCTCCAATCACTAATGACTGCACAGCTCCCTCCATTCCCCGGAAGACAACAGGATAAGAGATGTCACAGAAAGCTCTAAGTCCTGCTGAATGGGATTTACATGATCTGCAGCTCCCGGCAGTAAACCTCAGCCCTCAATCCTAAACCCTAAACTATGCTTTCCTAACAGACTCCATGCACCAAAAGCCTTTCTGGAAAATTAGCATATTAGATAGGTTCCCATTAATATCCAGTTTCTCTATCACCATATCTACCTTGAAGGAAATGTACTATTTGTAAATGGTCGTTCTGATCCACACATACCTGCACATAAGTGTAGCTGAGATGATGCAGGAACATATTTTGGCTAAGCATATAATCCGGCCATTTTGTTATAAAAAAGATTCTTATATTTGCTAATCACCCACTTGGCGCTTCTGTGTGTGTGTCACAGTGCTTGGGCATTAGCATAATAGGGCAAGCATTAGGGCATGTGCATCGCTGGCTTGCAAAGTGTACCTGCCGGATCACAGAAGTCTTGTGCCATCGGTTCATTCCTGGTTGTAGGTTTCCTTTAAAGGGGTTTGTCCCAGACAAGTGACACAGAAAGAGACAGCTGTCCCTGCCTAAGTGATTTGTCTACCTTAAATGGGGTTGCCCATGAAAAAAAATTCTCAAATTTTAATCCCTTAGTGATATTTACACAGTAAAGATCATTTTTGACCCCCTTACTCTGCAATTTTACTTTTTACTTATTTTTTTTAACTTTTTACTTATTTTAGTTTTATTGCTGTTTTAGCTCCTATCACTCAGTGATGGTCAGTGTAAAATTCCAGAGTGTGGGCGGGACTCTCTAAGCAGATACTTCATGATTCCTCTGTGCTATGAGATGCTGTGTGCTGACAATGTGCTTAGATTATCAGGGCACAGGGTTTATCTACACTTTCATTTAGTTTCTGAACATTCTACTGGTATTTGACACATAGAAAAAGAGAGATGAGACACTTTAGAGTCATGAGATGGATATAAGACTCAATGAAACACTCAGCTCTGCTACCTTACCTAATCAATCAAATAGAACCAGCACTGCTATGCTGCCCCCTCCCCTGGAGTCCGGGGCTTATCTTTTTTTGTAGAGCAGTTGCTGCAGTGTCCTCTCCACGCAACTAGAAGCACGGCTGAACCAGGAAGTTCCTGTGTCTGTAATGTGCTGTCTGCCTCCTACCCCTTCTCCTGCAATGCAAGATAAACCAGAGGGAATTGTCCATCCAACCATAGTCAGAAGATTTACGTCAGATCCAGGGATAACCAAATTGTAAACAACTTGACTGATAGAGACAGGTTGGAATTGTAATCTGTGAAATTATGTATTTTTGTTAATAACATTGAACTATAGAATGTGTTATTTTGTGATCCTGAGTATATTTAAGAATCTTGTCTTTGTGGGAATACCCCTTTAAGCGAGAAATCCATCATATTTACATGGTATGGGATAGAACCACAGCAAGTCTCCATTAAAAATATATATGCACATCATTACCTTATTAAAAGCATTCAATGCATACTAATGCTTGTTTTTATTCTTTACTGTATTGATCACTTTGCCTTTTTTCCATTCTTATTCTTTCCACTTTTACGGAATTGTCTACAATATAATTGACTCTTTGTTCTATTAGATGCATCTACTTCCTTAAAAGTCATCTCTGCTTAGAAAGGTTAGAAGTAGCTGGCAAAATTACATTCCTCCTGCTAAAGCTTTGCAGAATACTAAAAACTTCAACCCATTGAAATAATGCATAATATACTCCCAAGATATTCAGAATACAAAAAAGAAGCTATTTTGTGAATAGTCTTGATTCTGCACTCAAGGTCCAGGCCAATTTCATTTTTTTTTGCATGTTAGTTTTCTACTCCCTGCTTTCAAAAAGCCACTTCTTAATTTTTCTTTCTATTCATAGAGTTGTATGGAGGCTTTTCTTTTCTTCGGAACCAATTGTACCTCCTTTAGAATTCCATGCATTGTACTAGGAAAATTAATCATAGTTGCACCATTTTCTTAACTAATTTGATTTTCTTGTGTTCACATCTTTATCTTTATTTTGTGGGTCAGAACAATCACAGAGATCCAAAATTATATTATTATATTTTTAAAAAAATATGTATTAATACATGAAATATTGGAAAAAAAATTAAAAATAGTATTGGCATTTTTGCATAGGGGCACATTTATCAAACTGTTAGACACTAACAAAAGGGGCATGTTCTCTGTAAAAAGGGAGTAGATATGGATATGGCAATATTACACTAGTACAGGTGGTCCCCTACTTAAGAACACCCGACTTACAGATGATCCCTAGTTACAAACGGATCCCTGGATGTTGGTAATTCACTGTACTTTAGCCCTAGGCTATAATAATTAGCTGTAAGCGTTATCAGAGGTGTCTGCAATGAAGCTTTAGTGTTAATCCTGGTTCTTATGACAACCCAACATTTTTAAAATCCAATTGTCACAGGGATCAACAAAAATTCTAGCTGGGGTTACAATGATAAAATATACAGTTCCGACTTACATACAAATTCAACTTAAGAACAAACCTACAGAACCTATCCTGTAGGTAACCTGGGAACTACCTGTACTATGGTATTGTGAAGCAATAAAGGTTGGCATGCCTCCTGGCTTCACTTTACATATCAATGTGGCGGTGCAGAAGATTTTTACAGAGGTTTTTTTGTGAATTTTTTCTAACACCTACCCCCCCCCCCCTTACCCACACATTACAAAACAAGTGAGGTAAAGTGGCCAACCCTTTTAAAATCTATTGCGTAAATCAAAGAAAATCAAGGATGAAATAATATAACCAAGGACCAGTCCACATTTGGCAGCCAGAAGATGCGCTGTTGGATGAATGGGCCATTAGAATTCTTTGCATGTCCCTCCCATGTCCGTTTCCTTGTAAGTACACTCAATAAGGCTACATTCACATTAACGCGTGCTTGCCGTACCGTAGAGCAACATGGGGCACGGGGCCGTATTCTGGGAAAGATAGGAGATGTCCTATCTTTTCACAGGGTATGGAACGGTACTGTGCGGCACCTGTCCTGCACAGTACAGCTCCCGTACGGTGCGGTGCGCCCATTGCCGCCTATGGGGGACGTATATATGGCGTATATAGGTCGGCCGTTTATACGTCCCCCATACGGCAGTGTGAATGCAGCCTTAACCTGCATTGCTACTGGCAACTACGGGTAAGTACCACTTTCCCTCTAAATCAGGGCTATTGGTTACACTCCATCCAGACAGCAACATACGGAAGGTTGCCTTCTGTTACACTTCCAATATTTATAGCGCAAAAAAAAATATTAAAGGACAAGCGTGCACAAGATGAGCGCAAACATGACGGACATGCAAAACACAAGGCAATGTAATACTTACTTTCTTCAGAAGAAATCAATGGAAGCATAAAAATATAAGTAACAGTAGATTAGGTGTCGGAAGATGCTTCCCACTACAACATAATAACCATTTATAATTCCAATGATTCTACTTGTCTCTCTAGATGTGCCGAGCCGGGAAATTTTATTTTTTTGCAAATAAAGCAAAGTGAATTGGGAATTTTAGACATTTTTCTTCTTCCATAGGAAATTGACACGATAAATAATAAATGTAACAATTGTAAAACATTTGCAGAAAATCTAATAAAAAAAATCAATAAGTGTACGCGGAGCAGACACGTCTAAGTACAATACAGGATGAAAGGGAAGAAGAAGCCTTTCACCTCCCACATGCTGAACTGATGGATCTTCACATTGATAGTGTATTATTCTCTGCTCTTTTCAATTTCTTAATGGAATATATTGGATTTTTAAACTCTTCTTTACGAAAAATAGGCCCCGTTCTAGCGCTGAGTGTCTCCAATCAATTTACATCACAGAAACTAACAACCTTCTTTTACTGTGAAGCTGATTTTTATCCTGGTGTTTGTATAAAGACTTTTGTTATAGTTTAAATAGCTTTCATCTGATAACAGATTACCTATAGTATAAAAAATATAACAAAATAGGAATACCTGAATACTACAAGTTACTAGAATGTAAGTCTTTCTTTTAGGTTACATATACACAAATGTCCCTTGCCTCCTTCTTACCATTGAGCATTTCATGTCATGTGACCAGGGTGATGTCATCTAAGTTCCCTTGCCCACTAGCATTAAAAAAATGTACCCCATGTATGTATCTGATCACATGAAATCACAGCAGCCACCATGGACTTCTGCTTTTCGCCATGCCTCCATGGAAGCACACTGTGATTTAATGTGATCGGATACAAACATGGGGTAGATTTTGCAAATGTTAGTGGGTAAAGGACCTTTGATGACATCACCCTGGTCACTAAAATGAATTGCTGAACAGTGAAAAGGAGGAGCTCACATGGGGAGGAGCCTCTGCACTTGGCTGAGCAGGACATCCCACTTTTGACAGCTCGATCTGACTGTAACCAGCAAGCAGTAAGATACAAAATTCACTTTATGGGATGTGAGCGAGACAATTTTTAGCTATAAGAAGTGTGGCATGTATTAATAGGGCTTATGGCTTGAATCTATGGCTTGTCACTAGCTGTATTGTGAAAAGATGTGGTGACAGGTTCCCTTTACAGAGGTCCTTTAACAGATCCAGACACTCCAGCCTTGAATCCTTTAATAAGTCACTTCACTAATTCTAGTATTTTCTAACTATATTATTGAAATTTTTGAAAAAGATAAGATAACCCAACCTAGAGCCTATAGATATAAACAATAGGTAAAATACACCAAAAGAGGCTATATGTATTCCGATGGTATCTCTACCGTTTCTGGCTGTGATCAATGGTGAGGGTTAAAGTGAAATTCCAAGTGACACAGAATCGTTGATGTAAACCATTAGGCAGGAAAACTACAAGCATCGGGTCCACGAATCTTGGACTATGAGCATGACTGAACAAAGTGCCGAGGACAGGACATCTTCATTTTGGCAGTAATGTTTTGTTGGGAAGAAGGCACTCCATGTTATGTGTTCAGTCTGCCGACACCAACACGGTCCTGGATTCATGGACCCAGCACGTTGTTTTTCCTCCACCTAAATGTTTGCTGGTGCACGCCCTCCTCCCCATGACTGGGCAGCGTCAGTGCCAGGCAAAACTATGCGAGGTCTTGGGTGGAACGCCCCATGCCCACCTACTTCGCGGCTGCCTGCCTCTATATGCCCTCCTCACTGTTAAAATCGCAAATTCTTGCACAGGATTCTTCAATGCTTCTATCGCCAGAAAACTGGCATAGACACAGTTAAGATCTCCCCACAATGTCTGTAACATCACCAATGGACAGATACATCCAATGGAAGGGCGGTGAAAGTCTTACTCAGCACGTTTGTCTTGGTCATTAATCAGTGAATGTGAAGGTCTACAGAGAGTAGTGGGTGTTTTTTTTTATGTGTGTTAAATATAAAAATTCTGAGAAGGTCCTTCCAGTGATGCCCTCATTTATAAGTAAAGAGATTATATAATTCTATTGGGGAAACCAAAGTTATAATATTACCCACTATTGAGACCAAATTCTAATGTTTTTTTGCAAAATATTTCAGTTCATCGCCAGAATGTTATATGCCAGCACGTTTGACCTCATTGACATGCCAGGCATGAAACATTAGCGTTTAACAGAAGAGAAAAGCAAATGGAATAATTATGAGGTTCTGACGATTTCAGGGACTGAGGATAAAGTAGGATATTATTCATCTGAAATAAAGTTCCCACAAGTTGAAAAAATATTAAAGGAGTTTTCCACTGATAACTATTGATGGATGATCATTCATGAGGCCATTAAAAGTTAATCAGGGGTGACCAACAAGCCCGTCTGTGGACACAGAGCTTGGAGGTTCAACCAAGATTGGATGTGGATCGTCCACTGATTAACTGAGATGTGTTGATCATCCACTGATCAAATAGAATTGGGTGTCAATCGTCCACTGATCAACTAAGATTGGGTGTCGATCATCCACTGATCAACTAAGATTGGATGTCGATCATCCACTGATCAACTAAGATTGGGTGTCGATCATCCACTGATCAACTAAGATTGGGTGTCGATCATCCACTGATCAACTAAGATTGGATGTCGATCATCCACTGATCAACTAAGAATTGGGTGTCGATCATCCACGATCAACTAGATTGGGTACGCTCCCTACGTCAATAAGATGGATGTCGATCATCCACTGATCAACTAAGATTGGATGTCGATCATCCACTGATCAACTAAGATTGGATGTCGATCATCCACTGATCAACTAAGATTGGGTGTCGATCATCCACTGATCAACTAAGATTGGATGTCGATCATCCACTGATCAACTAAGATTGGATGTCGATCATCCACTGATCAACTAAGATTGCTATGTCATCATCCATGATCAACTAAGATTGGATGTCGATCATCCACTGATCAACTAAGATGGGTGTCGATCACCCACTGATCAACTAAGATTGGATGTCGATCATCCATGATCAAGAGATTGATGTCGATCTCCACTGATCATAAGTGGGTGATCGATCATCCACTGATCAACTAAGATGGGATGGTCGATCCCCACTGATCAACTAAGATTGGATGTCGATCATCCCTGATCACTAAGTGGTGTCGATCATCCACTGATCAACTAAGATTGATGTCGATCATCCACTGATCAACTAGATTGGATGTCGATCATCCACTGTCAACTAAGATTGAATTTCGATCATCCACGATCAACTAAGATGTGTGTCGATCATCACTGATCAACTAAGATGGAATGTCGATCACCACTGATCAATACAATTGGCTGTCGATCATTCACTGATCAAATGAGAATGGCTGTTGATCACCCACTGATCAACTAAGATTGGGTGTTGATCACCCACTGATCTAATAAGATTGGCTGTCGATCATCCACTGATTTACTTTTGATGGCCTTTCATGAAAAATAAATGGAATCTTTGGGTTATTTTAATTTATTTTTTATTTGTACTTTTAATCCTGAATTAATTTAAACAGTCTTTACACACTTAATAAACCACCTATGCCTATGCCCTCTGACAGACGTAGATGCGGCCCTGCTCCTGCAATCAGGAGAAACTGCAGTGATGCCAAAAGAGGTCGCTGCAGACTCGGGACCCTCAGGACTGTCCAAAACACTTCACCCATTGCTCTACCAAGAGACCATACTCAATTATTATAGTGGATTATTGTTGCTTTACATGATTAAGTAAAGAGCTATGGAAGAAGAAAATGGAACTGGGTTGAGAAATACAGATTCCTCAAGCTTTGAACTCATGCCCAGATCAGCATTAGGCTTATTGCTTATGGGCGAGTGTGATGCGATTTACTCACATCAAACTCGTATCGTAAGCTTGTTTGAATGTCCGGCCCGAACGCTTAGAGACCGAAACTAAACTAACACCAAGAGCTCAGTTTCGGTCTGTAAGCGTAAGAGCCAGACATTCAGGCAAGCTTACAATGCAAGTTTTATGCAAGTAAATCACATCAAATTTTCTAGTGCGCAATAGGCCTTAAAGGGGTATTCCCATCTGGGCATTTACATTTAATTAAATTAATTTGCCATATGTGAACATTTCTTCAATTGGATGTTAATTAAAAAAATGTTCCTGTGTGAAGATAATTTCTCATAAATGTAGTCATGTTGTCCCTTAGAAACCAGATAGCTTCCTCGGATACGACCACGTCATACTCTGGCAGCGGTGGCCAGACTTGCGCTATAGACTCCAGCCGGACCACCAGGATTCAGCATTCATTACCACAGGACGGCTGTGCGACATGTAGTAACTCCCAGACATTTCATATACAAAAACCTTTTGTTTCTTTGTGCAATCCCTCCAGCAGAGGTGGCCGTATCCGAGGAAGCCATCTCGTTTCTAAGGGACCATATGACTACATTTGTGAGAAATTATTTTCACACAGAAACATTTTTTTTAATAACATCTAATTGACAGAATGTTTACATATGGCAGATTTATCAAACTGAATGTGAATGCCCAGATGAGAATACCCCTTTAAACAGAGGGGTCAGGCAGTGCACTCTCGGCTGTCTTAATCAAATAATTACCAGATTTAGGCACAGATCTTTTAATGAGACATGCATTTTAAGAGGAACACAAATTACGGAAAGGAAGTCAATCTATGATGGGTTTCACTACAAGTTGACTGAATCCTCTAATAATAAATATAATCATACAGATAATATAGTATATCTCAGAACTTACCTGGGAGACAATTTACAGCCATTCTGTATGTATGTAGATAGTTTTCCAGAGGCAGCCAACATAAGCCCAAGATAAGGCGGAGATGGTTTCATAGGTCTGGATGAGAATTCTGGATGGAACTGCACGCCAACAAAGTACGGGTGATCTACAGACAGAATATACATATTCAACACATAGAAATGCTGCAGGGCAAAAGCTTGTTCCTGAGGAATCATAACATCTACATTATTATCCGTTTTTTGTAATAGAAACAAAGAGAAACCTTCTTTTTTTCAAAGAAAAACTATTTTTTATTACTTTTATATTATATTATTATATCCTTGTCACAGAGAGAATCTATTTAGTAATCTGATAATGGTATATTATATTTAAAGGAAACCTGTCACCAGGAAGGTCATTTCTACATGATGACGGATTCCAATTGCCTCTGGCATTTTGATTTATTTTAAAGTATAAAATTTTATGGGTGGCCATGGGCCCCCTAGACAGCCTTTGCCTATTGCCTTCCACATTCTAGTATTAGAGATAGCAGCAGATCAGCATGTATTTATGGAGGACATGGAGTGTTGGGAAAGAGTTGTGTTTCTTTTTAGAAATCAGCGGATGTTCTTTTTTAAGAGGGCACAGGGCAGATGTGTAAGGGGGGGGGGGGGGGGGTTTACACACATTATTAAAATCCTAAGTGTAACTTTTTAAACTAGGACAACCTATAAATAAAAATAACTCTTGTAATAACTCATAACTCCATAACTCCATGTAATTTCCGAAACACACAAAAGACTCTTTAGTTAAGAATCTGAGATAGTTTCCTCTAAGATCCTGCTGGGTAGTCAATTCAATTTCTATTTGGCCTTAATAAAAAATAATGCTTGTTACCCATTTTTAGCAAATCCAAAATGCCTTAATGGCATCACAGTAGGAAAAATTACAATGAAATAGAATAGGAAAATGGGGTAATTTGCCTTGCACAGCTGGCAATATCAAATCCAAAAATCATACAGGTTATATTCATATATTCACAAAATATGATTTTGTCTTTTTGCTCTGATATTCTCAGTGTGAGCAGTGGTTTACATTTGCTGGCTGTATTAATTTACACCACAACCATTACTCTGCAGCTCTTTCCCGGTTCATCAACAGTTAACCTGCCACGACTGATAGAGCTCTGCTCCAACCATTCCTGGGTCCAGGACTCTGGCTTCACATAAATTATCCACCTACATTTAGTTCAGTGCTTGCTAGAGACCTATTTTTATATTGAACTTGAGCCTTCTATGTGTTGTTTTCTCATATCTCTGAATAGAGGCAAAGGTCAGAATACAGACTGTCCTTCTGCCTAGCAATTTTGTACTGCGTGGTTCTCTTTGTTGTAATCTGGCTCTGGCGATTATTCTTCTGTGTTTGTTTCATCTTCATCTACATGTGTTACACTTTACAGCACTAAGGGAACATTTCCTAGTTGTTCCTTACAACTAGAACTTGCAAGGCAATCAGGCAGGGAAAGCTGGAAGGTAGGTTTAGTGTTAGGGCCCAATGTCTTTGTCTACTGTTCTTGCCTGTTCCCAGACCCTGCATTACATAATAGCAAGCTTAAAAAAACAAAATCCTCTCCTTTTCCGATTCAGTAAAGTCACTATTCTAGATCTTGTGAATCACTGTAACTTGTTGAGCTATGCTCCCATCATTCCTGGGGTCTGTGGCTGCACATGAATCACATTCTCACATTCAGTTCAGTGTTACATAGTGCTTGCAGGACTCCATTCAATACTCCTCAGCAAAGCGTTTCCTTGTTGGAGGGACAGGATTTTGACCTTATGTGGTTGGGCAGCAAGAGCTTGCTGCAGAACCATTTTTTTGGTACAAAGCAGCATGGACCTGGTTAGCCAGCTCAGAAAAAGACCCGCCAAACCCTCCACCCAGTTCATAAGATCTAGAATGGTGGCAATACAGAACTGGACCATATAGTTTATTTTTAAAACTTGCTAATGTAACACAGGGTCTGGGAACCCTTAAAACCGCTTCCCAGATTTCTCTGACTGCCTCGCCAACCCTAACGGTAAGGGACAACTAGGAGACATTCCCTCCCTGAAAAAAAATGCAAAACACAAAGATGAAGAAAAGACAAAACAAACAAAGAAGAATTGTCGCCAGATCACAACGAAGAGACTGATGGAGTCCAAAATTGCAAGGCAGAAGGTCAGAATACAGAGATCAGAGAAAATACCACCTAGAAACCATGAGCTCACTACATAACTCGGTCTATAGCAACTACTGAATTGAATGTGGGTAGATGATTTATGTAAAGCCAGAGTCCCGGCCCCAGGAATGATTGGAGCTCTGTCAGTCACAGTGGGTTAACTGTTGATGAACCGGAGCGGAGCTGTAAAGTAATTGGTGTGGTGCAAATCACTTAATACAGCCAGCAGATATAAACCATTGTACACACTAAAAATGTTAAAGTAAATCACAGAGACAAAATCAGTGTTCCTCCATCACACTATACGGACAGAGGATGATGCTGACATAGATGTCTAAATTAGTTTTTATTGCAATCAATTCACCATAAACATTTAAGCACAACTGCTATATGTAGAACCCTAATAAACACTAAGGCAGAGCCTACATGTAACATTGGATGTGCCCCATTCTGTTCCATGTAAATGTAGAAACAGGTCATAACCTTTAAGCTCGATGATCTCCATTCTCTGTCCATCGGTGTCATGTCCAACAAACTTTAAGCCTTTTTCTTCAAACTGAGGAATAAGCTGTGGATTCACCTGTGTGGAATTATTAAGTGCCACTTTAAGTAATGTATTACAGAAATTACAGATTACATTCCAAAGAAATGAGGGTGACATAAAACGGAAATGCACACAGTACATAGTAGTGTAAAAGGAATGTATATAGGGACCAAACTAACATCTATATGATAAAAATTGTCATGGTCATAATGCTCTTAAAGGGAACCTGTCACCAGGATACCCATTTTTAGCACTCCCCAGTCCCCACAGAGTACAGTACATACACTGCCAAAGTGTTTTTGTATAAAAAAATAGGTTTTACAGAAAAAAAGATATGTTATATTGTACCTTTCATTAGCATCTGCTGTGTGACTAGGCAGTTGCCAATTGGGAGGGGCTGGAAAGGAGCAGCCCCCCCCCCACCTTTGGGAAACATGTGACCTTTTCAAATATATAAATAACTCCCCTCACTCAGGATTGGCTGTAGAGGAGCAGGGGGCGTCGCTAAGCCCAGTGATGGGTGTTTTCATATATTTGGAAAGGTCACATGGAGTAGCAATTTCCCAAAGGTGGGGGGAACTGCTCCTTTCCAGACCCTCCCAATAGGCAACTGCCTAGTCACACAGCAGATGTTAATGAGAGGTACTTTTTTTCTGTAAAACCAATTTTTTATACAAAAACACGTTGGCAGTGTATGTACTATGCTCTGTGGGGACTGGGGGAGTGCTAAAAATGGGTCTCCTGGTGACAGGTTCCCTTTAAATAGAATAAGGATTACAACAGTGCTAACAATAAAACTGATTGTTGCTACTTAGAAAAAGTAACCACCTCATATACGGGTCACGAAACCCCCAATAGTATAAAAGTTTCTTCTTTATTGAATTTAGAAGTCAGCAATAAACAACAGGGCAAAACGACCAACACATTTTGACTCTAGTGATTCTTAATCAATCGTGTCTTGTCCACTTTCAGTGATATTGTATAGGAAAGTTGTACAATTTTCCAAATTTTCTTTCAGTATCAATTCCTCACAGTTTTCGAGATCTGTGCTTGCTGTCATTCTATAGGCAGCCTCATTGTTTACTTTCTGTGGATAAAGACCGGTCCCTGGTCATGTGATGTCACACAGGTGCACGGCTCCGTATATCCCTGGTCATGTGATGTCACACAGGTGCACGTCTCCTTATATCCCTGGTCAAGTGATGTAACACCAGTGCAAGGCTCGTTGTATCCCTGGTCATGTGATGTCACACCGGTGCACGGCTCGTTATATCCCTGGTCATGTGATGTCACACAGGAGCACAGCTCATTATATCCCTGGTCATGTGATGTCACACGGGTGCACGGCTCATTGTATAACAGAGAGTAATCAGTGTGAAATATAATGAGCCGTTCACTTGTGTGACATCACATGACTAAAGACCATTTTTTATCCACAAGTAAACAACACACCTATATAATCACAGAATCACAGCAAACAGAGATCTAGAAAAAAATGGGGAATTGATACAGAAAGTATATTGGAAAATTGTATAACTTTCACACAAACAATATTAATTATATGCTCTGCTCTGGGAATTAAAAAATATTTTTAATAAATATTATTTAGCAAAAAATATCTAAAATAAAATAAATCTAAAAGAATAGAAAGAAATTTATTAACATATTTGAAAATAACATATTTTTTTTTTATATAACTTGTTTCCTCAAAAATGCTGTCCAATCAATGAGTATCATGGAACAGAACTAGTTCAAATGGGCAAATTGTACATAGTGTCCTATCTGCAGGCAGCATGTTATAGAGCACGAGGCGCTGAATATATTGTAAATAGTGTCCTTTATGTAGGAAAAAATATTATAAAGCAGGAGGAGCTGAACAGAAAGCACTTTGTTTCCTATGTGCAGGCAACATGTTATAGAGCAGGAGGATCTGATTGCACATAGTATGTTCTCTGCAGGCAGCATGTTATAAAGCACAAAAAAACTAAGTATATTGTAAATAGTGTCCTAACTGCAGGCAGCATGTTATAGAGCGAAGGAGCTGAGCAGATTATACATAGTGTCCTACCTGCAGGCAGAAAGTTATAGAGCGGGAGGAGATGAGAAGATTGTACATAATGACCTATTTGCATGCAGCATGTTATAGAGCAGGAGGAGCTGAGCAGATTGTACAAAGTGTCCTATCTGCTGGCAGCATGTTAAGGAGAAGGAGGAGCTGAGCAGATTGTACATAGTGTCCTATCTGCAGGCAGCATGTTATAGAGCATGAGGAGCTGTTCGTATTGTACACAGTGTCCTTTAAGTAGGCTTTATGTATGCATGTTATGCTTCAGTATAACTTATGTTTTATACACTAAAATCTCTGCCTAGATGGTAATCAGAGTCTAGATGGTAATTTCCCTCAGTAACTGAACGCCTCCTGCACCTGTTTTCTCCGTTCTGTGCCCCTTTACACAGCAACTAAAATCCTATAGAGGAAGGAGTCAGAAAAAGAAGAATAAGGGTTCACATTTTTCAACCTTCACATTCTCTTACAATAAACTGACTGTCGTGTAATTCTCTTACTTTCCCGGCTGTGTCCCTTTCATGAATCAATGACAATTCCTTTTTAGATTTCTAAAAATATTCCATTAGGCTTTTGTGTTCCTTTCTGTTGAAGGCGCTGGCAGGGTCTCCGAGGTGGATCGTGTCTCTGGGCTATAGCTTTGCCGGGTGAAAGATTTTGTAGCTTCTCTACGAAAAACTTTCTCACTTTGTGGAACTCTTATAGAATTTTAAGTAGATGAACTTCCTATATAAACTTTCTATGGATGCACACAGTGCATGCTTACGAATATGTCTTAAAGGGAATTTATAACCACTTTGCTTTTCTTTTAGAAAAACAGATGGTGAAGCATCATTTTTTTTTCCTACTTTCTGTCCATGATTATAGGAAGTTGCAATCTTCCTTGAGCTCTAGTAACAGCATTACTGATACTAATCATATATTTTAATGGCTATAGATAACAATAGGCTGGAGTCGACTCATGGGTGTAATGATGGGTCAATTGTGTTATCTACAGTGGGAAAAAAAAGGATTTAGTCAGCCACTAATTGTCCAAGTTCTCCCACTTAAAAAGATGAGAGAGGGCTGTAATTGACATCATAGGTAGAACCTCAGCTGTGAGAGACAAAATGTGAAAAGAAATCCAGAAAATCACATTTTCTGATTTTTAAATAATTTATTTGCAAATTATGGTGGAAAATACGTTGTTGTTATATTTCCTTTGTTCAGGTCAAATATTTTCTGTAAGTCCTTACAGGGTCAGCACACACTGTAGCTGGTAGGTTGGACCATTTCTCCATGCAGATCTCCTCCATAGCAGTTTTGTTGGATAATACACACTTGGAATCCCCCTTCAAAGGTTTTCTATAAGGTTGAGATCTGGAGACTGGTTGGGCCACTCCAGGACCTTGAAATGCTTCTTACGAAGCAGCTCCTTCATTGTCCTGGCAGTGTGCTTGGGATCATGGTATTGCTGAAAGACTCAGTCCAATGTTCTTGCTGATGGAAGGAGGCTTGCAATCAAAATCTCACGATACTTGTCCCCATTGTCGATCTCTTCGCACCAAGCTGCTGCATATTGCAGATTCAGTCTTCCCTGCCTGGCGCTGGTCTACAATTTTGCAGTGTACCGCTCCAGCTTCATTGAAGAACTGTATAGCCACAGGGAACGCAAGAGATGGGTTCATTGTGCCTTTTCCGAATCATTTTTAGTATAAAGGTTTATAAAGGGGTCCCAAATCCCCCTGACAGGTCCTCTTTAAGTGAGGAGACAGTTGCAAAGAAACCCCTTAAGAAAAAGCATGCATCATTGTATTATAACGCTTAGGGACCGGAGTGAAAATTGCAAAATATACCATATTTCATTAAATATAAATGATATAAATTCCTAAAAAATTCCTGATCATAAAAAAACATAGAGTTCATAGATTTCACACTCCCTTTAATGATGTCTGTACATTTTCAATAGCTTTCAGCAGAATATTTTAATTCTGACAACTATTCAGCACAAGCCTCCTATACACATGACCCTTTGATTTGCCTTTTATACATGTGTTTTCAATGCTGTGTTGACAGAAGCCACCGTTAACATCTCTGAATACATCTTGAGATAAAAGATTAGACATGTTGGCATTCAACATGCCTGATCCTTTTTTTTCCACTGACACAGGCAAATGAAGGAAGGTTTTATAGGGAAGTTTTCCTGATAACCGCTAATAGACATCTGGGTAATAATTTCTTGATTCACTTAAAGGAATTGATTTCTTTAAAATTAATTAGAATTCAGCGACCTTTTTAGATTTTCAAGTGTATACAGGGGTGAACCTGAACTTTCTACTGTCTGAGGCGAGATATAAACGGCACCCCCTCCCCTTCCAATAGTAATATATGAGGTTACTTTTTTTAAGTACTTTGGTTCTCCATGCAGTATTTCACACCCATGCTGACTTTTGGTGTGCAGAATTGATATTTTTAAGTGTCAAATTGTGCTTTGTACCAAGTAACTGCATCGCATCTTGCTGCAGGTAGGCGCTGCCGAAGGCAAGAGGCTCAACTCGCCTCATCACTGGTGCCCCTCTAATTGTATAGTTTATCTCCTGTATCCCCTCTCCCATGCAAAAAGTGATTCAATCACCCTGAAGTCAGAAACAAGACCTTCATAGAAAATAAGTGACTGGTACCTTTAATGCTTAGGCACCTTCCTCTAGTAGTAAATGCCTTCCATAACGGAAGGGACTGACTGGAGACATTATCACTTTAGATCCCTAAACCTGTGAATGTGGCAACTATGGACCCCTGTGGAGTCAATGAAGATGACAGCAGAGCAATGTCGGTGGCGGTAAGGAAGGACAATTCTCCTGAGTAAGGTCTGTGCCCAATATAGTTACAAAAAGTGGAGTGAACCAACCAATGGCCTTGATATACCGTATATACTCCAGTATAAGCTGACCCGAGTATAAGCCGTGACCCCTAATTTTGACACAAAAAAACTGGAAAAACCTATTGATTCGTGTATAAGCCGAGGGTGGGAAATGCATTGGTCACAGCCCCCCCAGTATATAGCCTGCCAGCCCACTGTAGTATATAGCCAGCCAGCCCCATCAAGTGATAGGTAGCCTGACGAAGCCCACATGTCTATTATAGCCAGCCCCGATCAAGTATTATAGCCTGCCCAGACCACTGTTCTAGTATATAGCCAGCCAGCCCCATCAAGTATATAGCCTGCCAGCCCCCTCAAGTATATAGCCTGCCAGCCCCCTGGAGTATATAGGCTGCCTGCCTGCCCCCTCAAGTATATAGTCTGCCTGCCCCCTCGAGGATATAGCCCGCCAGCCCCTCCTGGTCCATCGCAGGCACCATGATGTCAGCCGCAAGCTGACATCATAGTGTGTGCTGATGCAGCTGACGTCTCGAAGACTGTGACGGACCAGGACCCGATGTTGGAGCCGCAATGGATGCCGGGGAGCGTCAGAAGGGGAGTTCACTATTTTTTTTTCCTTGACTCGAGTATAAGCCGAGTTAGGAGTTTTCAGCAGATTTTTTGTGCTGAAAAACTAGGCTTATACTCGAGTATATATGGTAAGTCCTCAGAAGTTATTTAATAGCTGAGAACACCTTGGAGACCTCAAGAATTATTCACCTTTTAAGAAACAGAACTGCCCTTGAGAAATCTCTATAATGTGCCCTCTTCCTAAACATAAACTGATGTGATATGAACACAGTGTTGGTAATGAAAGTTAGACGTAATATGCCAGCTCTTAAGTGTACTATGAAATGGCATCTAAAATCACACACATGTCAGTAGAGAGACGGCCTGCGACAAAGGAGGACAATTAAAGTAATTATGTGCAGGAAAGGCTTGCATTATGTTATATACCAAGCTCATGCATAACATCACTGGCACGTACCGAGGAATTCACCCCTGTAATTGACTTTAATTAAATATCATACAACATGGAATCTAAGAGGCTCTTAACAGCAAGGGAAAAGAAAAAAGTAAAAAAAAATAAAAACAAAATAATGATAAATAGTCTTTGCCATCAAAAGACATTACTTATCCGTGACACATTGGATAGAAAGGGGAGTAATGGTTATGAGGTATCGTATACACAGTGTTAGCCACAGGCTTCAAATCTTTTATGAGAGCGAAGAAAAACTGGGTGACATAGTTCTTTTTATAAAATGGAATTAATAATAAATTTGACCAGTAAAGAAAGTTTATTTGTCCTCTGTTAATTGGGGGAGTATAAGTCACTCAGTAGTGGAGGTGGGGCTGGGACTGAGGGAGAGGGAATATATATATAATTTTTTATTTATTTCCAAAAAATTTTTTACATTTGGGAAAACTTTGATGTTACAGATACAATTGTTAATTATGATAACATGGGCCAGGAGATATATACTATTTCATGATGCGATAGGAAAATGAAATACTCTCTTGTGTGAAGCTAAGCATGATTTCAGCTTTATAATTTTATAAACTTTTTTTTAAGTGTAAAAACTTTTTGACCGTACTGCTGTCAGATCCAATGTCACCCCTTGATTTCTGGTTCAGCTATGACAGCAGTCAGTGATTGGCTAAACTGACAGGCCCCTAATACTGGGTTGTCACAGCCTAACCAGGAGGTACAAGGTAATGGGGCAGGAATACAGCAGCAGAAGAGTAAAGATATTTTAACACTATGAGCTGACAATTTATCATAGATTTTATAACACACAACCCAATAAATGTTGATAAATTTACTTGCCTCATAGCGATGTCGATGACGCTCTTCTACAAAATCCACGTTTTCATAAAGCTTTCCTAAAACAGAGCAATCATTTGAAATACATGAGTTTGTAATAAAAATAACAAAGTTAACCAAATATAGTAAGAAAATCTCAGCAAAACACCACCAGTCATTAGCATTTACATGCTGATTTAATGGTAGTCCCGATCATAGGGTAGTTCTATCAATTTCCATTTGCTGTTGCTGGTATTGAAGTCCCCCATTGATCTAGGATCGCTGTGTTATAATAATTTTTTAGTTCTGGTACCCCCAATCCTCCGCTTAGTTTGGGTTTGACCAGGGTTTGCAGGGATATTCTAGGTTTTCTATCTTTCCATATACATTTCCTCAGTTGGGATCTTACTTTCCCAAAGTAAGATTCTGGAATAGGGATAGGCAACATTCTAAAAAGATCTAAAAATTTGGGGAGGGTCATCATCTTATATGTTGCCACACGTCCACACCGGGATAGAATTACTTTGGAGCATTCTAAAAGTTCTTTATCTACTTCGGTCAGCAAAGGGTGTAATTGTGTATGTAGGATATAATAGCTCTATACCTATAGCTCTCTATAGGTTCTATACCAAGGTAAGTAATGTGTTCTTCTTCCAAATCTACTGTAGTAGAGTTGGTTTTAAATTTACGGGTAAAATTTGGGATTTTGCCTTGTTTACTCTGTAAAAGGAGATATTCCCAAACTTGTTTAGAGTGTCAAAAATGTGTGCTGATACAACTACAAAATATACCTGTCCTGACTTACATACAAATTCAACTTAAGAACAGTCCTAAAGAACCTATCTAGTTCGTAACCCGGGGACTGCCTGTACATACTTAGGGTGGAGGCACTGGTAGTAAATACAGTCTTCCTCTTCCCTAGTCGCATTGTTCCTCCCATATCTCCAGGGTTATGTTCAGGCATATCAATCACCTGCAAGAAACAAGTGTCCTTTATATATATATATATGTAATAAACCAATAACTAAACATTTACAACCTTTTTTGTTTCTTAAATGAACAGTGCATGTGATAACGGTAAACTGTATAATATACTTTATTAAAGAAATTTCATGTATACATCATACATTGGGGGTCATTTACTAAGGGCCCGAATCGCGTTTTCCCAAGGTGTTACCAGAATATTTCCGATTTGCACCGATTTCCCCTGAATTGCCCCGGGATTTTCGGATTGTGGCGCATTGGCGCTGGCACGCACGCGGCGGAAATCGGGGTGGAGTGGCCAAACGGAAACCAGACGGATTCGGAAAAACCGGCGCATTTAAAAAAAAAATTGGTGTCGCGGAGCTTGCACTTACCTTCACTAGGAATAGCCCTCTGCATACTACTCCATGCGCAATAAAACGTACAGGTACGGTACATCTTATTGCGCTATGGGGTTAAAGTTAACAAGAGCAAACTTACAATAGAAAGTACTAAAATGCGCTAAATAAATCACAGTGTCCAATACTGGATGGAAAACTCTTTTGTACTAACTTTACACCTACTAGGACCCTACTATTACACATTGTCACTTTGTTATAAGTCACAAAAGAGATAGAAATGTGGAAAAAAAATGTGGCACAAGACATTTTTTTAAGTGCACATGACTGGCGCATTTTGCTTAGTAAAATTTCCCTACACAGACAGAGCAAGACAGATATTACAATATGTATTTTATATCTTCCTGAATTGCATTTTAGTAATTCCTTCATCCATTTATATAGCGCACACAGATTACGCAGCGCTAAACAGAGCTTGCTCCCTGTCAACCTACCAGTATGATTTGGAGTGTGGGAGGAAACATAGAGAACATACAAACTCTTTGCAGATGTTGACCTGGATGGGACTTGAACCAAGGACGCCAGCGCTGCAAGGCTGTAGTGCTAACCACTGAGCCATCGTGCTGCCCTTGACCATGCGTTTTAGGCAGAAGTTTATTTAGTGCTGTCTGTGCTGCATACAGAAAACTATACAGTCAAGGAGATGCTTCTCTACATCAAAAGACGGGTTTGTGTTGTGTTAACATGTTTTGAGCACATATCTCTTTGGTGCTGAAATCCTCTAATGTCCCATTCATGTCACATCTAAGGTACCAAGAGGATTAAATGTGTCTCCAACCATATAAATGTCAAGGTTTGTGATCATAAATACAGTGCGTGTTCCTTTTCATGAACTGTGTTGGGGAGCAGCAACGTATTACAGGTCACTTGTTAATTCAGTTTTCCTGGCTGCTGTGACTGGGAAAAAGTGATAAGTGAAGGAATTTATAACATGAATATATATATATATATATATATATATATATATATATATATATATATGTGTGTGTGTTTATACACCAGTCACAAGGCTGGGATCGCACATCACTTCTGAAGTTCAGTCTCCCCGTGAGATCAGGTAAACGTGAGCCCCATCTGTTCTGCTTCCGAAATAATTAACTTTATATTTGATGATTTTGTTAATAAAATATACACTGTGTGATGTGCCAGAGGAAAAAAATAATCTGTATAAGGTCATTACTCCAAATATGAGTAGTATATGAGGCTGTAGTATATAGCTTGTCAGCCCCTGTAGTATATAGCTTGCCATCCCCTGTAGTATATAGCCTGCCACCCCCTCTAGTATATAGCCTGCCACCCCCTTGTAATATATAGTCAGCCCCCTGTAGTATATAGCCTGCCAGCCCCTGTAGTATATAGCCTGCCACCCCATGTATTATATAGCCAGCCTGCCCCTGTAGTATATAGCCTGCCAGCTCCCTGTAGTATATAGCCTGCTAGCCCGCTGTAGTATAAAGCCTGCCACCCCCCTGTAGTATAAAGCCTGCCAGCCCCCTGTAGTAGAAAGCCTGCCAGCCCCCTGAAGTATATAGCCTACCAGCCCCTGTACTATATAGCCTGCCGCTCCCCTGTAGTATATAGCCTGCCAACCCCCTGTAGTATATAGGCAGCCCCCTGTAGTATATAGCCTGCAAGCCCCTGTAGTATATAGCCTGCCACCCCCCTGTAGTATATAGCCTGCCATCCCCCTGTAGTATATAGCCTGCCACCCCCCTGTAGTATATAGCCTGCCACCCCCCTGTAGTATATAGCCAGCCTGCCCCCTGTAGTAAATAGCCTGCCACCCCCTATAGTATATAGCTTACCAGCCCTTGTAGTATATAGCCTGCCAGTCCCCTGTAGTATATAGCTAGCCAGCGTCCTGTAGTATATAGCCATCCCCCTGTAGTATACAGCCTGTCAGCCCCCTGTAGTATATAGCCAACCCCCTGTAGTATATAGCCAACCCCCTGTAGTATACAGCCAGCCCCCTGTAAATAGCCTGCCAGCCCCCTATAGTATATAGCTTGCCAGCTGCTGTAGTATATAGCCTGCCACCCCCCTGTAGTATAAAAAATGGTCCCATTGACTTCAACATGAAATACTTCATGCTACAGACTTCAACATAAAAAATAGAACATGTCCTCTTTTTTTGAAATTTTTGTGTTGTATCTTCATAGAAGTCTAAAAAAGTCCTACACACGGTGTTGTTCAATGTATATTTCCTGTTTTTGCGCTGGGTTGCCCGGGAGATTAGGTCACGTTGGTGCCAGCCAACATGTTTACGGTGGCATATGAGTTACATACGGGTGACACATGTAATCAACTCTAAGGAGACTTCCCAATGGCAAGTAACCAGACATTTGGCTTAAAAACCTATGATTTAGGTTGAGCTTTAGCCATTTTTCCTTCATTTTCTTATTTCTTTTCTTTATATACAACTTTTTTAACTGCGGCACCGTACCGGACATGTCATATCTATCCCAACAACATGTTTCTCAATGGAGAGGGGCGGGGGTGAGCAGCTTTAGGTTCGGCTGCAGCAGGCCCTTGCCTGTGTTCAAGACGGCACTCCAGGCTGCTGTAAACACACAGAGGGGCTCATTTACTAAGGGTCCGAACGCTGCACTTTCCTCGGGTTTCCCGAATATTTCTGTTTTGCCCCGAATTGCCCTGGGCTTTTGATGCACGCGATCGCAAATTGTGTTGCAAGCACTCACATGCACCGGGAAGAAGAAGGTGAACTCCAGCGGACCTCGGCGCAGCAGCGACACATGCAAGAACTCGAGCGCACGATCTTAGTGAATCCCGGCAGACCCGAATCCTCGTCAGACAACGCACCGCAGGATCGCGACAGGATCGGGTAAGTAAATGTGCACCAGAGAGTCAACAGTGATGAGCAGCACCACAGCTGAATGGGAGTAGGGAGAGAGGTAAGTATATGCTCTTTATTATTTTTGAAGCCCTGTCAGCCATATCTAAAAATGTTCATTTGCCTGGACAACCCCTTTAAGTCTTTCAATTTTCATATTAGAGCCCCACACTTAGTGTTGTTATCCAATGCCACTTATAGAAATGGAGTTGGGCTACCACACCAATCATAGACAGGGTGACATTGTTTTTGGAAAAAAAACCCAAAGTTTTCTGATACTCGACAACTTCTTTAACCTCCACCAAATTTAGGTTTGCAGGTTAAACAACCAAACCAAGTTTCACAAAATAGTCGGAATGGCTGCGATTTTTCCAAAGGTTTTGGCTGAATGATTTTTAAACTGACATTTCTTCATTCTGTTTGCACTTTACTTTCAGAAAAGAAAAGTTTGCAGAATTTCATCTTCAAAATCTTATTTCCCTGAGACTTTATGAATTTGCTCACTTGGAATACAGCATTTATAGCTTTGTACTTTTTGAGCTGTGAATGTCTAATAGTTGTTGTCTTGCAGTTTGCAAAATAACCATCAGGACTGACAAAGATCCAATATGCTTCAGTTAAAATTTTCAATATCTGGAAGGCAGAGGCAGAAAATTGGATACATCTAAGTAACTTACAACTATGTATCTATAAGAGGCATCAAATTCCCAGTATAAACCCCAGACCTCCTCCAGAATAATCAATAAATAATAGCTGGAAAGACTATTCTATCTAACATCTCATTTCTATCCAATAAGACCAATGCAAAAAAGATAAGAAATACCAATACAAATGAGAAATCTTAGCAGATATCAGATAGAAAGTGAAAATGTATCTGGCATGGCTGTAGGTGGTTCTCAAAACAAATTGTAAATATTAACCACTTCATAATCAGGTAGGAAAAGCATACTCTTTGGGGCTTATTTACTTAGGCTCGTGGATCGCACATTTGTCGGACTGTTTACGTGTTTTGGGATTTGATTAGCTTTGACAGGTATTTAACAGGGCTTTGCGCTGGGATTGTGTTGCATGCGATCGGATTTTGGCGCAGCTGCGATGGATTTCATGTGACAGAAATCGGTGGTCGTGCCGTCGGATGATCCGTCTGATTCGGACTGAGCACGGGATTTAACTTTTCAAATTGTGTCGCAAGACAATGCACTTACATACACCAGGAAGAAGAAGGTGAACTCCAGCGGACCTTAGATGGGAAGCGACACATGCAGGATATCGGGAGCACGAGTGAATTGAAGAACAGTGCATTAACGTCGGACAATGCACTTTTGTGAACTCCATGTGGCCGGGTAAGTAAATGTGCCCCTTTGTTTTGTAATATGGACCACTGTGAGACCTCATGAACATGAACGTGTATGTGTGCCGCAAGCTAGCCGCAAACTGACAGCCCTGTAGACTTCTTTTGGGCACGTTCACAGTGCAGTGAATGCACCTACTGTCCGCAAATGATTCGGCAGGTCCTATTCTTGCCTGGTTTTCTGACCAGCTAATCTTCAGGGTAAGCAGGGCTCAACCACTGATGTTGGATGAGCCCCCAGCAACGGCACACAGTCCATTGCTTGCCCCTGGAAAATTCACAAGTTCATGTGCATGAGGCATAAAGATGTGAAATCTTCCCTTACTCCTTATCCCAACGACTAACGCTCCCAAGCTCTCCACCCAGCTCCTGTTCTCTGTTCCTGCCCTGAAATTTCCTCCTCATATCCTCTCTCCAATAAAAAATCCTACACATGAACCGAGAGTCAAAAAAGTTTGGTCTTATTTTACATAAGAATTATGGCATCACAGGATTTTTTCGGTAAGGGGCTATCAATTGTTCAATTGAATCATTAACACGATAAGGCCGGTTTTGCACTTGTGGACACCTCCACTTTTTAAGTGTTCATAGTTGCACATCTAAAAAAATAATAATAATAAAAATTATTCTAACATTTATTCTTTGGAATGAGACAAGTACTGTTTTCTGATGGCATCATTTTAGGATGATCATATCCACACTGCACAGAAAAGGGAACACTCAAATAACACATCCTAGATCGGAATGAATGAAATATTCTCAATTAATATTCTCATTGTTCTGTACAAAGTTGAATGTGCTGACAATAAAATCACATATAAATAATTAATGGAAATCAAATTTATTAACCAATGGAGGCCTGGATTTGGAGTCACCAACAAAATTAAAGTTGAAAAACACATTACAGGCGGATCCAACTTTGATCTAATGTTCTTAAAACAAGAGAAAATGAGACTCAGTATTGTCTGTGGCCTCCACGTGTGGCCTCTGTGAACTCCTGGACAGTCTGTGGTGCATGTGACGTTTATGGATGGAGCTAGACATGATTTCTCATACGTGCTCAATAGGATTCAGTTCTGGGGAACAAGCGGCCAGTCCATAGCTTCAATGCCTTCATCCCGCAGGAACTGCCGACACACTCCAGCCACATGATATCTAGCATTGTCCTGCATTAGGAGGAACCCATGGCCAACCGCACCAGCATATGGTCTCACAAGGGGGTCTGAGGATCTCATTTCGATACCTAATGGCAATCAGGTTGACAGTCAGTTGAGCACATGGAGGGCTGTGCGCCCCTCCAAAGAAATGCCATCCCACACCATTACTGACCACTGCCAAACTGGGCATGCTGAAGGATATTACAGGCAGAAGATTGCTCTCCACGGTATCTCCAGACTCACGTCTGTCACATGTGCTCAGTGTGAACCTGCTTTTATCTGTGAAGACCATAGGGCGCCAGTGGAGAATTTGCCAATCCTGGTGTTCTCTAGCTAATGCATCCTGCACAGTGTTGGGCTGTGAGCACAACTCCCATCTGTGGACTTCGTGCCCTTATACCATCCTCATGGAGTCGGTTTCTAACCGTTTGTGCAGACACGCGCACATTTGTGGCTGCTGGAGGTCATTTTGCAGGGCTCGGGGTAGCACAAAGGCAGAGGTCCTGCTGCTGGGTTATTGCCCTCCTGCGGCCCCTACACATCTCCTGGTGTACTGGCCTGTCTCCCGGTAGCGCCTCCAGCCTCAGCAAACCAAACAGACACAGCAAACTTTCTGGCCACAGCTTGCATTAATATGCCATCCTGGATGAGCCATACTACCCGAGTCACTTATATGGGTTGTAGAGTCTGTCCCATGCTAACACAAGTGTGAAAGCATCACCAACATTCAAAATAAACCAAAATTGAAATTAAGCTGGCAAGGTTATGAAGACCACGTTGCAAGGTGTTAATCATATAGTATCTATACAAATATCAAAATGTGATTACCGGATATAGGGACCACATGAATAAGAACAGATGAGAGAGTGAAACAAGCAATACCATCGTATATTTTTGGCAGTAGTGTCTCTTTAAAAATACTTGAATATACAAGGCTGTAACAATAACAGAATCACATAAAACTGTAAAAACACTTGAAGAAGATTATTCTAAGAAATCTACAACGTGCTAAACCTATTATTCCCATATTAGGCACAGAGATAATCTCCCCATCTCCAATATTATAGTCCCGATTCTCTTCTACATAGAGAGCGTTTCCCTCATTATATTTCTGTGTGCTTTCCATCTTCTGCCCGAGATTTACTAGTCTGGCCAATGTGTTTAGACTCTGCATCAGTGATAATCTGCTCAGCTTGCGGTAGAGGACTGTGAACATCCCACAGACTTCAGCAAGCGTGTCAAGAAAACTATATTTGGGCTAAGCATGCGATGTAGAATTTGGAAAGAAATTTTGGCTAGAAGTCATGCGTAAACATAGTCAACAACAGCTGAGAATGTCCTGTATGTATACTAATACGCAGCA
This sequence comes from Engystomops pustulosus, assembly GCA_019512145.1. Classification (NCBI taxonomy): domain Eukaryota; kingdom Metazoa; phylum Chordata; class Amphibia; order Anura; family Leptodactylidae; genus Engystomops; species Engystomops pustulosus. The sequence continues at coordinate 244,819,103 of CM033642.1, read as the reverse complement.
AGCACTAAATCCTAAAACTATGTAAAACACGTGCCAACAAGAACCTGGGCTGATAGGGCTCCCTATCCGACATGGCTACGCTATATTAACAACTTATTACATTTACATTGTTCTTTGATGACCCGAAAGAAAATTGGCTGGACCTCTGATACAATTTGATGTCTTTGCGGATTGATGTACTAGTCAATTACCTCCTATGATGCAAGGTCAAAGGAGATCAAGCCCTGATGTTACTTCAAATACGGGGTGTTTTGTTGCAAGTAAAAGGACAACATACCGTATGTCAAATGGTTTGACTAATGTATCAGTTATGTTGCTGGGATTATGAGAAATTTGAATTATTTGATAAATTGATGAAATTATCAAATTGTCCGCTCCCAATTCTTCTAAAATTTCCTACATATGATAGCAGATTTCAACTGGCGGAAATATGTCATCTCTTTTGATTCCCTTATATATATACATGATCAGCTTGGCCAAAAGTGCGTATGTTTTAATAGAGAGTCTTCTGGCAGCAGTTCTCTTAATTTACTTCATATGCACTTTTGGCCAAGCTGATTGCAACACACAATGGTACGCCCATTGTGATATCCATGAGGTTTGATTTTGGGATAACACTAATGGCATTATTCCTGTACCCTTCCAGTTTTTACCAGGTTAACTATTTGATGTGAAAAAATTTCAAGACTGCTACCGCTTGTGGTGGTCCCAGGGTGGACTAGTTGGCCCACTGGGTACAAGACACAAGTGTGTGACAAGAGAATGTTCGAGGTCAAGGTTGAGACTCGAGAGCACAGAATCAGTAGGAAAAAACAAGCCAAAAGTAGACAGAGAACAAGCTAAAGATCCAACATGAAGTTCTGGTTGGCTTGAGAGGATTGGGACAGCTCTCCCAAGCCACCTTTAAAGTTACTTCTAATTTAAGACTAGGGTTCCCCTGGTTTGTGGTCTATCCAATAGCTATTCTTTGCTGTCACCTGTCCAAATGTGGTATTGACACCTGCAGTACATCATGCCTGCTACTGAAGGGTTAAGATGCTTTGGAATTAGCTCTGCAAATATATATAATTAGAGGCTCATTCCAAGGCTCTGGACTAGTGCGCTTAGTCTTGGTCAGAGTCACTCAGTGTTCTTTGTATGCTTCTCAGTGTGCTGATGCCACAGAGACAGCCACCTTGTTCCCCAAGCAGCAGAGCCAGTCTGGCTTCTACTAACCAGCCCTTCGACCAGTGAACTAGTTCTTAGATACTCTCAAATACCTGCTCCACAGCAAACCAATCCACCACTTTGTGTGGTCCTGCAGAAAGGATCATTTACAGGTCTGATGTTACCTGCTGATATTCTACACTGTGAATTATTTCAAGATTCCATTTTTCACGTATGATTCCTGGAATGCCTCTAAGAGAGACCACAGGTCCTGGTATCTGTTACCACACACACAGGGATTGCCTCAGGGGGTACCTTCTCTATATTGCAGCCCCCGCCCCCCCCCCCCCCCCCTCTGCTTGCTTTTCAATGCTGGCCCTGATGGGCGTGGATGAGGCCTGTTCATGTGGATCAAGCCAACAAGACAAAATTTGAGAGCTTTGCCACAACTACAGTCAGCCACTTTGGTTCCTGTGAATCCAGCTGCCCCCATCCTGCAGTAAATAACATTACAAAGGAAGCTGTAACCTTGTAGCAGGGCACACAGCCTGAAGCAGCACCCCTCGCCAATTATGATGTATGTGTAGGAAATAGCAGTCGGAAGAGTGGACATTTGACCAATAGAAATCTAATATATAAAACACACAAGACCACACAATCATCAGATAGAAGGACTACACTAACACAGTATTTGACATGATTATTCTGTCTTCCATATAGTTTTGTTTGACTATTACAGCTCATTTATAAATAACTTCAATGGGGCAGACACAGCTGCAAATATCTGGATACTGCTTTCAGGCATCCTCTACATATTACTGACGCATTCTTAGAATCAACTTTCTAACTTGAACCCCATTATTTATATAATGTATAAATCATCAGTGAATGAAAAATACATTTGTCTCTTACTCACCACTGGATTCTTTGTGTTTGGGTCAAATTCTGTAGAGTTTGCATCTGTACAAGATAAAATTTGAAAGGCATAATTAAATTTGTAGCTTTTACATAAGAATAAGAAAATAATAATAAGAAAATGAATTGGTATCTTAAAGGGATGTACCACAAAGAGCATATAACTTACTACTGGTGGAAAGATAATTTTCATTACCTTGCTCTGAACTTATGATGGTCAACTAACTCAAAGAAGTAGTCTACACATGGGTGCTGAATATCTGGCTAAGTTGAAAGGTGTCAATACTACAGCTGAGGGCCCCCACAGCTTTTAAATTTTGGGATAGCTATCAGCCAGCCAAGATCCCAACCGAGCACTAGAACAAGGAGTCCCATTGGTGCCCCATTGGAGGAAGTTCAGCGTGTTCATGATGAGAAGTTTCTATTGGTCACCGGTTCAACGTGCATTCAGAAATTAATAGTGCAGATGATAATATTAAAGTTTGTAATAAACTTCATTACGGAAAACAGCTTCTCCGTTCCTTTATGTTGCTCTTTCTCCTGTAGTGAGCAATGTATCTGAAAGCCTTCTAAAGTTTGTTCATTAATGCTTTCAATGCCTAGAAAATATTTCCCTTGATCATTCATCCCTATGAGTAGATTAGACTATCCATGGACTGTCTAAAAGGAGTTAAGTCATTAGACACTAGAGGTCCCTCTATCTTTCAGCTGTCAGTGGATAAAGGACTGAAAGCTGGTTTACACAAACTGCTTAAAAAAGAAAGAAAGAGGAAAAAAGACAAAACATAAACCTGTAACAATGTATATTTCAAAGTTTACTGTTTATCTATACTACTGATTTAAGCAATTTTGACAAAAGTTTAGTCATGCTTTAGTCAAGTTTGTGATCATACCAAGTTTATCCGTCAATAGTTTTAAAAGGATATCTACCATCAGATTTACTGGTGGGAGATGTCCCAAACTGACTAGCTCGTCCTTTCTTTCAGGGGATGATCTTGCTTTTATGATATCTGGGACATTGGCATTGTTCTAAAAAAGACTTTGTAAAGATATTCAAATGAACTGGAGGTGCTTAGGGCTACGTCACCCAAGCACCTCTCAGCTCCGCCTCCTGCTAGCATATGCACGTCCCCCTCGATGTTCATGGTGCCTTGCCCCGCCCAACGATTCTCTGGCATCAGAGTCGGTGAGCGTGGCCAGGTGCCATGAACACGGATGGGGGTGTGCAGGAGGTGGAGCCGAGAGGTGCTTGGGTGATGTAGCCCTTAACGCGTCAGGCTCATTTGAATACCTTTATAAAGTCTTTTTACAACAATGCTGATGTCCCCAGACTTCATAAGTGAGATCATCCCCTAACCATCTGTAAATCTGCTATTAGATGTCCTTTATCCCTGAGTTAAGACCTCCCACTGGACTCCTAAACTTAGAAAGAGAAGAGGTTTAAAAAAAATAAACAAATACACAAATACCCATGAAACTCTTTATTAATCTGCTCCTCCTGCTCTATAACTGTACACATCAGACTGCAATATTAGGCTGGATCCCTTTAAGCCATGTCAGGTCCTCTTTTAATGATCAGATTTTCCACAAGTCAATATCAGCGGAGAACTTCTTTTAATATGATATTTTTGGTAGATTTCTATAAATATAATATTTTCTACCAATTCCCCTGGTAACACATCTGAAAACCACAGACGTACTGAACATTGCAGGAAACACAATGCTTTGTAAAAACTGTAGGGATTTATGTCTCCAATTCACTGAATCTTACCCCAAAAATAATACAAATACTCACCTTTCCAGTTCAAACAATTTCTAGCAAATTCCACTACAGCCAATTGCATCCCAAGGCAAACTCCTGAAATACAAAGTAACACTTACAAAAATAACACAGAACTGTTCATTTATTAAAAAAGCGACATAAAGTAACAAAATGTCTGTAGGAAGATGTAACCGCAGTGACCTCATTACATATTTTCCTGTAGAATATACAAAATGGGTCAAATTTATGAAACTGACCTTGCTATTAATACTGCATGACTCATACAGGATTTAGATGTTATAAAAATCTTTAAAATCCTAACATTTTTATTGTGAAAATTGTTATCTATAGAAAGATTTAATGGAGGGTTTGGTTGCTCTAACCATTTCGCTGTCAGGAGTTTGCAGATATTTTGAACCTGCAATTTTTACTACTTTGAAATGTACAAATAAAACCAAAATTACAACATAAAGAATCATATTAAATCACATAAAACCGAACATTTTCTGAAGCAGATACGTCAAAATTGCACTCAAGAGTTTAGACATAGACACCTTCATGCAATTTTGACAGCAAAAAATGTGCCCCAAACTGAAAATGTTTCACTCCTTCTAAATATGTTCACATGAATAGATCTTCATAAAATCAGTAAAACTAAAATAAACAAAAATCTGTTCTTCAATTGCAGGATTTCAAAACTTTTAGGGTGGTTTCACATTGGTGTGTGTGCTGCGATTTTGTTGCGTATCCGTTGCATTTTGTCTCCATTGTGTTTCCGTTTTGTCTCTGAAGGTATTAAATTGCTTTGAAAACATAACACCTACTCTCCCTGCCTCATCAGTGAAAAAAAACAGACCTGTCATCAGTTTTTTTTTTCAGACCCTTAGGGGCACATTTACTAAGGGTCCGAACAGTGCATTTTCGTCTGGTTTTTACCGTTTTGCGCTGAATTGTCCCTGGTTTTTGGCGCACGTGATCGGATTATGGCCATCGGCACCGGCTTGCATGCAACATAAATCGGGGGCCGTGAATGTCGGACAACCCGACTGATTCGGACAGACCGCGGAATTTAAAAACTAAATTGTGTCGCAAGATAAGCACCGGGAAGAAGAAGGTGAACTCCGGCAGACCTCAGTGGGGGATGCGACAAATGCAGGAAATTGGTCGCATGATCTTAGTGAATCGCGGCAGACACGAATCCTCGTCAGACAACGCACAGCGGGGATCGTGACGGGAGGGATAAGTAAATGTGCCCCATAGACTTCTATTGCCTTCCTTTATCCACATTAGCAAAAATCAACGGAAATGTTTAAAAATATTTACATGGACAATGGATCAGTGAAAAAATAAGGCAATGTGAAAACACCCATTGAAAATAATGGCTTTGTGAAGCATCAGTAGATCAGTGAACCAAGGATGTGAAAAATAATGTGTAAGAAAAATGTAAAATATAGAAATTACGCACATGAGAAATTAAATTAACTCATAAAAACTATATTTTTTTTTGAAAGAAGAGAATCTGATGATTGCATTTGTCTTGACCAACAATTGACAACCTGTACCACCCTCATGCAACTTTGTGACAAACACTAATTATTTAATAGAAATGCAGGAAACCATTTTCAATATCAATATGAATTTACACTCCCAAAAATGTTAAAACAAAAGCCATGTTATATTTGGTAAGCATAGAGTAAAAAGTTTCTTTCCTATCAAAATTTGTCAAAATTTTAAAGGGGGCTCTGCTGGACATTTTATTGATGAGGGGAGGCTGCTGTTGGACATTTTATTAAGAGCAGTTACTGCGTATTCCACCCTAGGCTTAAACTCAAGTCAAAATTAGGTACCCCGGCTTATATTAGGGTTGGTTTATACATGAGTATATATGGTATGTAAAAATCCGGACAACTTTTAAAAACAAAATGTACTTTGTAGAAAACAGTAAGATATGAGAAGTTTATTCACTTGTTTATTCACCAAAAGATGTGTCAAAGGGAGCATTAAATCTGCAGGGTTTTTTGCAGAAATGTGCACAGAGAATCACACAACTATAAAATTTTACACCCTCTACACAACTGTCAATAACTACACATCCCTAAACTAAACTAGTTGTCTGTTATACATGCGCCCTAGTCCTAGCAGCTCCATAACCGAACCTCCCAAGAACTTAAAATTCATAAGAGTTGGAAAAGCCATAACTTAGGTATAGAAAATGGGGGGGTAAAAGACAGTGTAAAAACTACAAAGAATATACTACACTATCCGAGCGCATATTTCTTCTAGTGAAATTATCTTAAAGAGAGATGGCAATGAAGGAGGATTAGGAAACGCAATGGAGTTGGTCTGTATGGTGACCTATTCTTGTCAGAAACCTGTGGAGACGTGCAATACTCATTGAAAAGGATCGATGCATCATGCAATATTCTGTGTTGGATCCATAAAGAATTTATAAAGGACTGTCGGATCTCCGGTGAGAGTAATTTCTCTCTTTCTTTTGTTTTAATTGTGGGACTCTTTGTGGACCGGTCCTGAGCCTTTGTTAGCGCCTAGGAGCCAGGTGTGCAACACGTTAAGATTGTTAAACGTATAACCTGCGTGTTCAGCTCTTCGATCATGAAAAACACATCAAATAGCTGTATCAGAGGGAATGTTGCCAGTTGATATTGCAACTTTCTGTCCACGGGATATGTCATAAATACTTGATAGATGCAGGTCTCAACCACAAGAACGGGGCTGACCCCCTTTCTACAGAAAGGCCAAATGAAGAATTTGACGCACAATTTTGTGGTAAACTTGAGTTCAGCCCAACCTGGGGGAAGGGGCCAGCAGACTAGAGGTGAAAGCCATATCTATCATGTATAAAGACATATCCAGTGGATGGGAAAACTCCTTTAGGGGCGGCTCAGTGTCAGCTCCTGCTCTCCTACAAGAATATGATTTTGTTCATGGTAGGTCACCACTGTAGCCAATTAATAGCCTCAGTGGAAACTGATGGCACATCCAGGACGGGCACCAGCACTGGGCATACCTGGACAAATGCCGGGGCCCAGAGCTGCTGGGGGGCCCACATAAGGTTGTAAGTAAGGAATTCATAGTAGGGACTTATATAAAATAACCATGAGGGGGATTATATAAAATAACCCAGGGGCCTACTGAAAACTGGAACCGACCCTGGGTGCATCACTAACCGACCCAAATAGAGGCCTGTCGACAGACTAACCAGAGCCGCAGGCATCAGAACAGCTTAGAGGAGATTTGCCTGATTACATAGCTGTTAACATTGCATTTACAAAACACATGTGTTTGTAAACATTATGTTAACACTTTCATTTTGTAAAAAAAAAACAAATTTTAACAGCTATGTAATTAGGCAAATCTCCTCTTCACAGCTGTTCTGATGCATTTGCATTCACTGCCATGTGTTAACACACCAGCACAGAGGTGTCAGGTAGGTTTATCTTGGTTATTTTAACATAAAGCTGTAATAAATCATGAGAGCATACAGCACAGTCTGTGTTTTATCAGCTCCATAATACCCTTTCTTGATCTACAACTAACGGAGAAAAGTAAAACTTCTCCACCGTTCTAGTCTTCGCACAGAACAAGGCTTAATTGCTCTTCTGCTAGGTCACTCAATTGTCCGCCCGTCTCAGGACTTCTAATGAGAAATCTGCTTTTCCTCGAACTGTATTATACATCTCACGGACGCGTTAATTGCATTGAACTTCAGCGGCACACTCCTGTCCCAGCACATCAACTCCGCTTTCCGGATCATTTGGCGATTACTGGAGTCAGCTAAATAACATGGACGTACCTAAGAATGGAATCCTTCTTTCTCTGGCCCATGTGATCGCATGAAGTTTTCCTTCAGTTCCTCGTAATCCAAATCCACCAGGAACCAGTATACCCCTGGAGATAAAGGAGACAAGTCATATCTGGACGACAATGAAACAATTAATACTGGGTTTTAAGAAATAGATCATGACAGGAATCTAAGATGAGTTGTAAGAAAGTGTTCCGTCAATAGAATGAAGTTGATGAGAACTTAAAAGGACCAAATTTTACACCACTAAACTACCAGCAACCTCAGGTAGGGAATTACACATCCTTTCTAGGATTCCCTTTTTTATGTTAAAGAAAATCTACCATTTGCTATTTTTCCATTATGAAGCAAACATACCTTGAGAATGCTGTGGCTGCACTGATGCAGGATCATATTCAAGTTTAATACTTGAGCTGAGTGGTTTTGCTGAAAAAACAATTATAAGATTATGATAATGAGACTCTGTCGCTCCTATGGCTGCCCCAGCGCTTCTCCTCTTACCCTAATTATTCACTGCTTCAGAGAATGATGTAATCACTATGTGGCAGAAGTAATCAATCGCTGCACCATCCCCCAGCTGCTGTATATGAGTCATCCAGCTCAGCCTGATTAGTCCTGTCTAAATAGTTCAGGAAGCTCCGTGTGTAATGGGTTTATAAAAGACAACTTGCATGCAACCCAGCTTTCCAAAGATCCTGCATTTTATATTTGTTTTTTGAGCAAAACCACTCAGATCAGGGATTAAACAAGATATGTTTCTGCATCAGTGTCGCTACAGTATTCTCAAGGTATATTTGGTTCACAATACAAAAAACAAATGGTAGATTTCCCTTAACTTAAGTACAAAAAAATCTTTCAGCCAAAGTCATATGCAAATCACTTTTAGAGTATGTAGGGGGAGCATCACTTTTGACGACCATATCTTGGGCCTCAGCCAGTGATTGGATAAGGGGTCACTCCTACAGTTTCTTGTGGTGTTGAGACAAACAAGTGGAGTGCAGCAGGGGCCAGGAGGGGACAAAGTGGATAGAAACCATTTACAACTTGTATATAAGAAACAAATTCTTCCTTATATGACACATATAATAAAACACATTAACAGATGACAAATACACCCACGGTGACAAGGTAAAGCCAGGACAGTACATTTAGTCTCCTTGCCCTTATGTTTTTCTACTAGTCGTGAACTAGTTGTGTTATTTACGTCCTTTATCCCTGAATCACTTATTTGTGTGGTGCTTTAACAATTATTCCTGCATTCTTCTGTAAATGTAAGTTCCGGATTCCACGTCATCAGCGTGGGCGGCTTTTGAAACTTTGTGTTTTTCTTGTATTTTTTTTATAAAATTTGGTTATTATAAAGATGACCACTATGGACCTGCAAATACTTTCATATGGAAATATAGAAGAAGTCAAGACTAATGGCTTTCAATCTACTCGAAGCTCGGAGATATAGAAACAAAGAAACTTTTTGAAACTTTTTTTTATTTACAGATTTTTTTTTTTTCATTCACTAGTCAACGCCTATTAAACAAGTGTAGATCACAGAAACCTTGAACTCAGCATAATATGAAAAAGAATAATAGAGATCTGCACTTATAACTGAATGTACAGGTTTTGTGTTCAAAAAATAAATATTTTTCCCAATCTTTACATAGTTTTCGCTAATCTATAAAAAAATACAATACATGATTTTTTTTTCCTATTTGTTATTTGGATGACAACTTCAGCCACCGGACGATAGATCTGATGTTTGATTAATTCATTTTTAAGCCCTATACATTACACATTGATTTTTTTAATGTTGAGCAGTAATGAAAAAAAAAACATTTTTTCATTACTTATTAAAAACTAATTTTCTCTAAGTCCTACAAGAACATCTGTCTGTGGGTTGTAGGTAATGCAGAAACATGTGAAGGAGACAAAAGAGAATATTTTGAAGTGAATATTGCGCAATGCTGCATTTGAATAAGCAAATTTGGGAATTTTGAAATCCCAATGTGTCCCAGTTAAGTGTAGGCCACATTTGAGAACTACAAAAAGGTTGATTAAATTAAAACTCCACAACAGAAATCTTTCGGCCATTACTAACGTTTTTGGGTCACATATTATTGTTATCTTTTTGGCAAAGAAGGTGAGGGTTTTGTATCCAAAAAGGGAGGTCTAAGCCTCATGATGTAACCACTGTGAGGGCGGGGCAGGGCTTTATCATACACCATGTGTGTTACTTCTGCCCCTTAATATTTTGATGTATACACAGTGAAGTGAGGTATACTGACCTTCACCAGGTGTATTGTGTATACACCAGAGACCTCAAACTCACCCACATCAGTGGATCATCTTTACGCCCGGTTTCTCTAAGCTATTACAACAGGTAGAGGAGCCTAAACCCCAGATATATAAAGGCAATAAAGCTAAGGCTTCTCATGCTGAATGGTTACTCTGTTTAATCTAACTTTTAGATGCTACTGGTAGTTCTGCCCCAAATTTATATATTTACCCCGTATATACTCAATTATAAGCCAAGTTTATCGGCACAAAAAATGTGCTGAAACAGAAAAAAGAAAAAGACCTGCGCGAGGCCATCGGAAAGGTGAGTACAGTGTTTGTTATTTTTCTTATACATTGGGCATACCTCGAGCAGATCGCTGTCCATATACTGGGGGCAGGGGCTGCTGGCTGTATACTAGGGGCAGGGGCTGCTGGCTATATATTGGGGGAAAGGGGTTGCTGGCTATATATTAGGGACATGGGACTGCTGGCTACATACAGGGGGCAGGGGCTATATACTGGGGGCAGGGGCTGCTGGCTATATATTGGGGGCAGGGGCTGCTGGCTATATAGTGGGGGAAGGGCTGCTGGCTATATACTGGGGAAATGGGGCTGCTGGCTATATACTGGCGGAAGGGGTTGCTGGCTATTTACTGGGGACATGGGGCTGCTGGCTATATAATGGGGACAGGGGGTGTGGGCTATATCATGGGGACAGGGGCTGCTGGCTATATACTGGGGGCAGGGGCTGCTGACTATATACTGGAGAAAGGGCAGCTGGCTATATACTGGGGACAGGGGCTGCTGGCTATATACTGGGGACAGGGGTTGCTGGCAATATAATAGGGACAGGGGTTGCTGGCTATATACTGGGGACATGGGGTTGCTGGCTGTATACTGGAGACAGGTGCTGCTGACTATAAACTGGGGACAGGGGCTGCTGTCTATATACTGGGGACATGGGCTGCTGGCTGTATACTGGGGACAGGGGCTGCTGGCTATATAATAGGGGCAGGGGCTGCTGGCTATATAAAAGGGGCAGGGGGCTGCTGGGCTAAGTAAAAGGGCAGGGGTGCTGGCTGTTATGTGGGCAGGGCTGCTGGCTGTATACTGGGACAGAAGGTGAACTCGTTAATGGAAAAACAATGTCTAAATATCTGCTTTCACATTTCACAGTTTTTTTACCAAAATAGTATCAATAAAAGTGTAAATAATTTCATAATAAAGATAAAAAAAAACGTTCCAGGTGTCGAATTAGGTGATAAGACATTTCTTCTTTTTTTTTTAATGTAGTAAAACATTGAGTGAATTGATACTGATATTGTGAGGATATTGTTTAGGTACTCACGAGGCGCAGGGCTAGTATAGAGTCCAAGTAAATAAGCCTATCAAGCCGGAGGAGCAACGACCGCTCATTTGCATACTGACGTACATCCCTCCCAATGGGATCATCAAGTAACCGAAAGGTTTTTAAAGAACACTTTTCCATAAAGAAAACCCTCTTATAAGTGTGGGCCTTTCTCTTTGGAGAATGACACTTTGTAAAGTATTAACATTCTTTAATACCTCATATTCCAGATTGAATACGATGTTGACGTGCGCATTACGAGAGAGGACCTTGTTTATCACTTCAACAATTTGTTGATTTGTGAGGGAAGAGTTTGCTAGATCTTACGAAACTATTCTTGACTGTACTGGAAAATACATATGCACAGATGACTGACCAAAAAGTGAGATACTTACTGGCTAGGAGAATTGAGAATAGATGGAGGGATGCTAGAACATCAAAGAAAGCATACGTGGTAATTGAGAGGATATGCCACCCGCCGATGGCAGTAAGAGATGTAGTCTGCCAGGTTGTCAACATCTACTGAAGTCACATCAATGGGGGAGGAGAGTTTAATTCGACGGCATTACGGATGAATGAGAATATCAGCTCCGATCGTGTGAGGAAAAGAAAGTGTCTCAATGAAGCTTCACGATATTGGGGCGATTTACTTACCTCCCCACATTGCGATGCGGCTTCCGATGATTCGAGCCGCGCGGATTATACCGGCATGGTCTGACTTGCCCGGGAGGAGGGACAATAGGTGAACTGAGGCCCGCACAAAACGGCGGAGATTGCAGGAGCACAAGTGGCTCGAGTTCCGGGCTGGGCTGGGGTGAAGGAAGTGCAAGACTAAGACGAACAAATTATTTTTTTTTTAAATGGGCAGGCAGTTTTTTCCGAATCCGTGCGGGTTTTGGTTTTGGCCACACGACTTATTCCGCTACCGGCATCCCCGCTGATGCGCCACAAGTAACTCCATTCGGACGGGTGGCCAAAATCCCGGGCAATTAAGGTGCGTGAAACGAGGTCGCAAATCAGGAAATATTCGAGCGGTTAAAAGTCGGGATACACAGAAACGCAGCAAATCGGAGCGCTTAGTAACATGACCCCACTTTGTTTTGGGAAGCCTATGACTTTGAATAGGCCACATAGTTGTCTTGGACACTGATCCGTTTCATTGTAGGCACGCATCCATGACTAGCACTTTTAAGGGTCCAAATCCCATCCAAAGAGTGTTAGAATCCTCAATCTAATTAGAGCCTCTTTAACCACATCTATAGGACCATTATCATGTACATTTAATCAATTCAAGCTGGAAAAGTCTTTATAATTCCTCCATACAGCCATATACAGAGACTTTGTTTGCAGTGTTTTCATACCAGGCCTCGGAATAGACCTTTTCTCACCTCCAGCAAACTCTTTTGCGGGTATCTTTGCTTTAAACAGGTAGTGCTTACACCACCACTCAAGGAATGCCAAGTACTTTTTAATTTTGTGTCTCAGCCGCCACCAATGCACTGAAACAAATCACTACACACTCAAAGTATAAACTAAAACCAGTGATTTCTATGTAGTCACACGTGAGTGTAGGCAATGGCTGCCTACCGTGGCACCCACCAGAATGTAGGTTGTCTAGTTAGCGTCTAGTGGGTGGCAAAACTAAAACTCATAACCGCGAAAGGATGGAGCTACAGTTACAGAACGAACCCCTTTCCTGCCCCCTGTGACCTCTGGTGAGCTCTCTGAATGGTTTTACTTTAGTCCCAAGCTGCAATGATCAGCTGTAAGGGTCTGTACATGAAGTTTTATTGATAAAATAAAATTTTGAAATCCAATGGTCACTGGGACAACCAAAAAAATTTTTGCTGAAGCTACAATTATAAAATGTAGTCACTGTCTGTGACTTACATACAAATTCAACTTAAGTACATAACCAAGAAACCTATCTTGTACGTATACCACGGGACATGCCTGTAATATGCATTGGTGAGAGACCATTAAAAGTTCTCCTAAGACATACAATGGCAGTTTAGGCGTCTTTCTCCGATAAGCTGCCATCCCTGTGTACATTTAAATAACACTCTATTCTGGCCATTATATGAATTGTATTCAGCTTTTTTATGCGTTTTTCCTTCTGTATTTGTCTGTCTCTTGTGTTGCCAGTGGGACTGTGGGCGTCAGAGTCGGAGAGTTGGTGGACCACTATGGTGGAGTATGGAGTTGTATGATAAGATGACCGGGCCGAAAAATATACAATAAATTGCACTACTTGAAGTTAAATGCAGCATGTGCTGGAAAATATTTTTTTATACCAGCTTGAGAAAATTCAGAAGAGTTGGGCTACATGACTGCGCAAGCCACAACAAGAGCAAGAAGAAATGGAGTCTTGCCATTGTTGCCATTGTGCTGCTACCAACTCTTTCCAGCCACATCAGCCCCATCAGTAATGAGAGAGTGTCATTTTAAATATTTGGATGACAGGCAAAGTGGTTCAATTGTGAGCCTTTGAATTTGTTTGGAGAAATAGTATGCACCACGTCAGAGTTGGAGAATTAAAGGAAATCTATCATTTTTTTGTTGTTGCTTGACTATGTGGAACCAAACATCACCTTAGAATGCTGTAGTGCAGCACAGTGATGCGAAAACATATTTTGTTTAATCCCTAAAACACGAGTGGTTTTGCGACCTGGAAGCTGCGGGTACAGACTGGCTGCCGTACACTAACACAGTACTTGTCACACACACAGGAATAATCAACTGTAGGCTGGATGACTCTTATGACAGTCTAGTAGCGAGGCTCGTAGCTGGCAAGACCATGTAGTGGATTGATTGCTTCGCCGTGTCAGGGACAACGCCAAAGTGTATACTAGGAGCCGGGAACAGAGCCTCATTATCAAAATTATATATTGTTTTTTCAGCAAAACCCTCCGCTCAGGATTACACAGATATGTTTCTGCACAGTGTAGCTACAGATTCTCAAGGTATGTTTGGTCATATGCATGAAAGCAAATGTTAGATTCCTTTAAAGAGAATTGTCATGGAATGAAACCACCCAAATAAACTTTTATAAAAACCATGATTAAAAAGCATGCCCTATCCCTTGACGGTTCATTTCCCTAGGCTGCAAATTTTTTTCTAAACCGGTCGGGTTGTCCGAAGGCCCAGCCCCCCCGCATTCTGTCCACGCCGAAACCTGTGCATCGTGCCAAAATCCCGGGAGAATTAGGGTGTTGGCACAAAAACGTGCAAAACGTAAACCAGACTTGGGAAACAACCCGACAAGTGCCGCCCGCGGAGCCTTGTAAAAGAGCCCCGATCTGTATACAAAATTAGGGAGCACTCTCTAATATATGAAGAGTAAAACAGGGGAGAACCTACAATATAAATAATATAGATATTATATATATATATAATAGAACAAAGGAAAAAGGTTAAGAGACAGCACACAGCCCAACTCCGGTGGGGTGTGCACAGGTCCGTGGATAGTCCCAGGCAGGGGGACTGCAATGTAAAGTTTAGGAAAGAAGGAGCCTCCCAAAGGTAAATTCAAAAAAGAGGGGTGTGTCTTATTCCATAAGCGTTATGGAAATAAAGACACCCCACTTTTTTGAATTTACCTTTTGGAGTGTGCCTCTTCCTAAACTCTACACTATAATATATATATATAATAATATAATATATATATATATATATATATATTGTAACTAGATTTGGGGTCAGAGACGCTAGGTTTCATCTTGAAAGGGGGCTCTCACGCCCGGGAAGTGTGAGCTCAACTAAGTGATTTCATGCTGCAGATTTGTCATTAAAACCCATACACACACTGATAACTATATTAAGCTGTCGAGTAACACACCACAAAAACAATATTGGCAACATCAGGTCACATCGACCCACAACAGATTTGAGGTAACCACGTAATATTGGTACGTCAATGAAAAAACAAAAAAAAATCTGGAGAAGGCCCCTACACAGTTATGTGTATTGGCCCCAAGACCATTCCTGGCCTACATGCGGTGTATACGACGGTAGGTGACCGCATATAACTGATCAATCTCAAGTTTCTTACAGAAATGTTTGTGTTGGCACTCGGCCTTATTTCAATCGAAAACAGATGCTTTTTTGGGAATTTGTCGCCTTGACCATGATTAAATGACAGTGTAACCAGCATACTTCATTATACTGGAATTGGGATCAATGGAAACGATAACGTGTTGGGAAGCATCTGCAGCTACCGCATCGATAAAGCTTTACTATGAAGGGAGATTATCGGCTTCATTAAAGCATTCCCACACAATACATCACTTCATTCTCCTGGGAAATCACACAGCATTGAAGATGATCTATAACATGTATAGGAACGTATGACAAGTTTTACATACAAGAACTCCTGCGTACATATTGCGCAGATACATCTCTTAATATGAGCATTCACTATTTTATCCATTTACAAAAATGATAAAGTGGGTATACCTCTGAAACAAAGAGTCGTTAAATAATACTCATGTAGACTAAACGAAAATAACACTTACATGGTAATATTCTGTTATAACAAAATCAATCAGCAATTCACCAGACATTAATTTGAGGCCGGCTACTACAGTCTGCTATGACAGAATTTCAGTTGCCCCTGGTTTTCCGCCCTGTATCTTCGTGACTTTATGGTCAAGCAGCCACTCTTACCTGAGGCGCCACACTGAGTCTCTCTCTCGTTGTCCCCTACAGGGGCGCATTCCCGCCTGCAGTCCAGGAACCGCTCTATACAACTACCGGATTGAAGTGAGTCCCTTCCCCACACTTGTTCAAAATCAAACAAAATGTGTGTCAAAAGTGTGTGATCGTTTGATGCGTTGGTTGGGAGCAAGAAATTTTCGTTTGTGCTACCTATGGTTTTACGAAATTTGTTATATGAAAGTTTCCGAGGTATCACCAAGAGGTACCCAGCCCCCCACATCAAATCAAACCAACAATCCGGCTCTGCCGAAACAATTCTGCTCGTTTTGTGCAGGGTTTGTGCTGCACAAATTTTGTTTGTGACTGCTTTGTTTTGAATTATGAAAAAAAATTTAAAGTTCAAAAGTTCAAGCAGCCCCCCCCACATTAAGCCGTAAAATTAAACAAAAATGAGGCGTTGTATCAAACAGTTAGTGCTATGTTGTGTGGATTTTATGGTGCAGCAAATAACTTTTCGTGCTTGTGCAGCTAATTTTAATATATTATATTTTTTGAAGCGGTCATCAGAGTCATTCTTCCAAATGACAATGTGGTTTGCGTCACACACTGGTGAAAAACAGGAAGTGTACGAGGTTTGTTTTTTACCAGTTCATCCTAAACACCTCAAACAACATCTGAAATATACCTTACAAAATTATAGGGCCACAAACAAAACATTTGCTGCACAAAACCAGCAACAACATAGCACTAACATTGACACCAGTTTGATTCGTTTATAGGTAGGGGGGCGCGCTGAGACTTCTTAGAACTGTTCAATTTTTGTTCTCTTATTCACAACAAAAGCAGACCAAACAAAAAGTGCGCACAAACCAGACACAAACGTGAGAGAATGTCGGCACAGGATTGTTTGATGTTGGGCAATGGGGGTGACTGGCGGGGGGTGGTTGACTCTGATGACTCTGGGAAACTTTCAGTAAACATCCGAAAACATGGCGGCCAAACAAAAATTTCTGGCTTGCACCAAAACCAAGCACAAACGTAGCACAACAACGTTGACTAACCAATTTTGTATGAGTAGGGAACACACTATATAATGGGGACAGGGGGTGCTGGCTATATAATGGGGACAGGGGCTGCTGGCTATATACTGGGGGCAGGGGCTGTTGGCTATATACTGGAGAAAGGGGCTGCTGGCTATATACTGGGGACAGGGGCTGCTGGCTATCTACTGGGGACAGGGGCTGCTGGGAATAAAATAGGGACAGGGGTTGCTGGCTATATACTGAGGGAAGGGGTAGCTGGCTATATACTGGGGACATGGGGTTGCTGGCTGTATACTGGAGACAGGTGCTGCTGACTATATACTGGGGACAGGGGCTTCTGGCTATATAGTAGGGTCAGGGGTGCTGGATATATAACAGGGGCAGGGGCTGCTGGGTATATACTGGGGACATGGGCTGCTGGCTGTTTACTGGGGGCAGGGGCTGCTGGATGTATACTGGGGACAGAAGGCTGAACTACGTAATGGAAAACAATGCCTAAATATCTGCTTTTCACATTTTCACAGGTTTCACACATTTTACCAAAATAGTATCAATAAAAATGTAAATAATTTAAATAAAAAATTTTTAAAAAAGTTACAGGTGTCTGAATATGGTGATACAGA
This sequence comes from Engystomops pustulosus, assembly GCA_019512145.1. Taxonomy (NCBI): domain Eukaryota; kingdom Metazoa; phylum Chordata; class Amphibia; order Anura; family Leptodactylidae; genus Engystomops; species Engystomops pustulosus. The sequence continues at coordinate 244,801,516 of CM033642.1, read as the reverse complement.
CATTTCCTTCTTTTTTTTTTTAATGTATTAAAACATGGAATGAATTGAGTCTGATATGTGTGAGGATGTCATTGTTTAGACACCACGGAGGCGCAGGGCTAAGTATAGATTCCAAGAAAAGCCTTATCAGCCGAGAAGCATCGGCGCTCATTTGCATACTGAATGTACAATGCCCTCTCAATGGGATCTCACGTAACCGAAAGGTTTAAAGAACACTTTTCCATAAAGAAAAACCCTCTTATAACGTGGCCTTTCTCTTTGGAGAATGAACTTTGTAAAAGTAATTAACATTCTTTAATACTCATTCATCAGATGAATACGATGTTGACCTGCGCACTTCCGGAAGAGGAACCTTGTTTATCACTTCACAATTTGTGATTCTGTGGGGAAAGTTTCAGATCTTACTAAACCTTTCATGTACTTACTGAGAAATATACATATGCCGACTACTGTGACTGCTGCTGAGAACAGGTGATAATAGATGGAGGAGGCTTAGGAACATCAAAGAAAATGCATCGTGGTAATTGAGACGGATATGCCACCCGCCGTGCGAGAGATTAGTCTGCAGGTTGTCACCATCTACTGGAAGCACATCAATGGGGGAGGGAGTTTAATTCTACGGCATACGGATGATATGAAATATAGTCCATCGTGAGGAAAAGAAAGTGTCTCAATGAAGCTTCAGATATTGGGGCAGATTTACTTACCCGGTCCATTCGCGATCCAGCGGCGCTTTCTCTGCACTGGATTCGGGTCCGGCCGGGATTCATTAAGGCAGTTCCTCCGACGTCCACCAGGGGGCGCTGCTGCGCTGCAAAGCATCGGAACGCGCTGGAGTTCACCGGGCTGGGCTGAGTGAAGGTAAGTGCAAGCTCCGCGACAAATTATTATTTTTTTAAATGCGGCAGTTTTTCCGAATCCGTCGGGTTTTGCGTTTGGCCACGCCCCCTGATTTCCGTCACGTGCATGCCAGCGCTGATGCGCCACAATCCGATCGCGTGCGCCAAAATCCCGGGCAATTAAGGGGAAATCGGCGCAAATCGGAAATATTCGGGTAACACGTCGGGAAAACGCGAATCGGGCCCTTAGTAAATGACCCCCATTGTTTTGGAAGCCTATGAGCCTTTGATATAGGCCACATAGTTGTCTTGGAAACTGATCCGTTTCAAGATGGCAGCATCCATGACATAGCATCTAAGGGTCAATCCCCATCCACAGCTGTTAGATTCCTCATCTATTGAGCCCTCTTTATACCCACTATAGGACATTATCATGTACATTTAATCACTTCAAGCTGGAAAGTCTTATAATTTCCTCCATACAGCCATATACAAACTTATTTTCTGCAGTGTTTTCATCCCAGGCTTAATGAGGACCTTTCATCACCTCCAGCAACTCTTTTGCGGTATCTTTGCTTTAACAGGTCACTTCACCCATTCAAGGATTCCAAGTTATAATTTTGTTCTCTAGCCGCCACCATTACTGAACAATCACTACACTCAATATACTAACCAGATTCTCTAGTGTCCAGTGGGTGGCACTTGGCTGCCTACCGTGGCACCCACCAGAATGTAGGTTGTCTAGTTAGCCTAGTGGGTGGCAAAACTAAAACTCATAACCTGCGAAAGGTGGAGCTACAGTTACAGACGGACCCCTCTGCCCCCTGTGACCTCTGGTGAAGCTCTCTGAATGGTTTACTTTAGTCCCAAGCTGCAATGATCAGCTGTAAGGGGTCTGTAATGAAGTTTTATTGATAAAATAAAATTTTGAAAATCCAATGGTCACTGGGACAACAAAAAAATTTTGTCTGAAGCTACAATTATAAAATGTACAGTTCTGACTTACATACAAATTCAACTTAAGTACATACCCAAGAAACCTATCTTGTACGTAACCCAGGGACTGCCTGTAATATGCATTGGTGAAGACCATTAAAAGTTCTCCTGTAAGCATACATGGCAGTTTAGGCGTCTTTCTCCGATAAGCTGCCATCCCTGTGTACATTTAAAATAACACTCTATTCTGGCCATTATATGATTTGTATTCAGCTTTTTTATGCGTTTTCCTTCTGTATTTTCTGTCTCTTGTTTCCAGTGCTGGACTGTGGCGTCAGAGTCGGAGAGTTGGTGACCACTATGGTGGAGTAGGAGTTGTTATGAAATGAACCGGGCCGAAAAATATACAATAAATTGCTACAGTAAGTTAAATGCAGCATGTGCTGAATATTTTTTTATACCAGCTTGAGAAAATTCAGAAGAGTTGGGCTACAGGACTGCCAAGAGCAAGAAGAGCAAGAAGAATGGAGTCTTGCCATTGTTGCCATTGTTGCTGCTACCATATCTCCAGCCACATCAGCCTCATCAGATGAGGAGTGTCATTTTTAAAAATATTTGGATGACAGGCAAAGTGGTTACAATTGTGAGCCTTTGAATTTGTTTTGAGAAATAGTATGCACCCAGTCAGAGTTGGAGAAATTAAAGGAAATCTATCATTGTTTTTGTGCATTGTGAACCAAACATACCTTAAGAATGCTGTAGCAACAGTGATGCGAAAACATATTTTGTTTAATCCCTAAACCGAGTGGTTTTGCGACCTTGGGAAAGCTGGGTACAGACTGGCTGCCGTACATAAACACAGTACTTTCACACACACAGGAATAATCAACTTGAGCTGGATGACTCATATAGAGCAGCTGAGGGATGGTGTAGTGATTGATTGCTTCTGCCTGTCAGGGACAACGCAGTGTATACAGGAGCGACAGAGCCTCATTTTCATAAATTTATTATTGTTTTTTCAGCAAAACCACTCAGCTCAGGGATTACACAAGATATGTTTCTGCATCAGTGTAGCTACAGCATTCTCAAGGTATGTTTGGTTCATTATGCATGAAAGCAAATGGTAGATTTCCTTTAAAGAGAATCTGTCATGCATATGAACCCACCCAAAATAAACTTTATTAAAAACCATGATTAAAAAGCATTGCCCTTATCCCTTGACGGTTCATTTCCATGGCTGCAAATTTTTTTCTAAACCGTCGGGTTGTCCGAAGGCCACGCCTCCCCCGATTTCTGTCGCGTGAAAGCCGGTGCGATTGTGCCAAAATCCCGGCGGAATTCGGTGCAAAACGGAAAGATTCGGGAAACCCGAAAGTGCAGCCGCGGAGCCCTTAGTAAAAGAGCCCCGATATGTATACATAAATTAGGGAGCACTCTCTATATATGAAAGATTAAACAGGGGAGACCTATAACAAATTCAACTTAAAGGAAAACCTACATTTAAAAGGGTAGGTTTGGACACATATAAAACCCCCCCCCCCCCCCCCCCCCCCACCCCCCCCCCCCCCCCCACCCCCCACTGGCACCAGTCAGTGTGAGCTGGTGCCAGAGATATTTTTGTTAAGGGAAACAAAGCCCCTCTGTAAGAATTATAAGTTATATTTTAACTTATAACTCGGCGCACCGCACTTGGGCTCGGCGCCACCATGCGCGCGGCCCGTGAGTGCGCCGGATTGTGAAGTGCAGGAGAACCGGTGGACGTCACCGAGCTGCTCCGGCAAAACGGGAGAGTGACATTGCTGCCTGCGCAAACTTAGCAGGGGGAAACAGAAAGCCAGTGCTAAGTTGCGACAGGTCGGCGTGTGCCCGGAGAGACTGGTTGACGTCTCACCGGCTCTCCTGCAACTTCACAATCCGGCGCACGCACGGCCGCGCGGCATGGTGCGCGAGCCCAAGTGCGGTGCTCCAGTTATAAGGTTAATAACTTATACATTCCAACATGATGGGCATGTTTCCTACTCAAAAAAAAAATTACAAAATTCCTGCACTAGCTAACACTGAGGCTGGTTCCATGTATATTTCTAAAAACCTACCACTTTTAATGGAGATCGGTTATCCTTTAATAAGACAACACTCACAGAACCTATCCTGTACTTAACCTGGTGGGACCATACCTGTAAGCTATACACTTACCTAATGTCCATATTTCACATTTTTAACAAGTTAGTAGGTATGGAATCATTAAAGTAACCTTTTTTTTGAGCATTAAAGGGAATCTCCCCAGAACACTTGACCAAACTAATTCTATGTTAGTATCGGACCTATGCCGAACACGTTTAATCCAGTGTTGTTAGTGTACAGATTGCCCCATGAACAGTCCCATGGCTGGACATCACTGCAGAAGTGCTTCCAGGTGAGAGAGGTCAGGCAGCGGTGTGCGCCCTGAGTCAAGGAGGCATCCCCTGGCTAGTCGCTTGCACTGACGTGGATGTCTTCTGGATCCAGGAGTCATTAGTTGAAGGGGAAGGATGAGAAACAAGCCTGGGGAGTGGCATAGGTAGTAGGGACATTGTGTATGTGTGTGAGCCAGAGCATGCAACTGCTGTTTATGCCACCCTGATGCACTGTCAGCCCTCATTGTGATATTTATAAGTGAAGTTTAAGGAGGGAAGGAGCATCTGGACCTAATAAAACAAAGTATGGGACACCTGGGTATGACCTCACATCACCTACTAGCAGTTAGTTTGGGTAGGTGATTGTGATGTGTATTCCCTAAAGTAATAATCAGCCCGTATTTTAAGAACACCTATATATAAATCTTTACAAGGAGCATAGTCAGTTTATTATTTTAGCTTGTGGAAAATCATTGGCAAAGTGTTTGCTGCTGAATTTATGGGACATTGTAACCTGAGTATGATGGTACCAATGAGTTGTTTTATGGTGATTTTAATTGTACTAGCTAGAGAATTGGACGATAACCTATGGCTTATGAGAAGGGATGGGGTGGATTCAAGGCAAATCAGGGTGTCGCCCAGTCTTGCCCATCTAAATATAGGTTATTAATTATAATGGGGTTTATTCCATGAAAGTAATGCTCAAATTTCAATCCTAGTGAAGTTTACACAAATACAGACAATTTTAAACCCCTTACTTTTCAATTTTACTACAGTTTATATTGTGTTTTAACTCAGTGTCACTCAGTGGGTGTCAATGTAAGATTCCATGTGTGGGCAGGGAGAAATCTCTAGTCAGACACTCATGATTTCCTCTGTGCTGTGAGATTGCTGTGTGCTGTACAATGTGACTTAGATTACAGGGCCTACAGGTTATATACACTATTTTACTTTATTTCAGCTTCTGAACATTGTACTAGTATTCGAACAAATAGATATAGAGACGATGACAGTCAGACTCATAGATGGGATCCATGAGATTGGCATATAAACATGACTTTCCCCTCTGTGCTGATCACAGCCAAAATACCAGTGCTGCCATATACTCCCTACCCCCCTCTTACCGAGATAATTAGGAATTTCCCTTATCTTTCCGGTGCTGGTAGCCCTTTTTCTCTTCCCTATTTACTCTGCAGCTGCTGCCAGCAGGAAGTCAGTGTCGTTAGTCTTGGTAAGAGCACGATGAGTGATTATTTGGGCCCCCCACTTGTTCATAATCACACACATTTGCACCGCAATACTTTGTTCTTAACCGTTTGTGCTACGTTTGTGTGGTTGGCAGCAGAAATTTTTGTTTGGCCGCCATTGTTTTCGAGATTTTAATGAAAGTTTCCAGAGGTCATCAGAGGTCAACACCAGCCCCCCCCACATTGCCCAAATCAAACAATCTGTCCGCACAATTCTTGCTACGTTTGTGCTGGTTTGTGCTGCGAACTTTTTGTTTGTGTGCTTTGTTTTTGAATAAATGAACAAAATGTCAAGTTCAAAAGTCAAGCAGCCCCCCCACATTAACGATCAAACTGGGTGTCAAATGTTAGTGCATGTTTGTGCTGGTTTGGCAGCAAAATGTTTTGTTTGTGCGCTATAATTTTAGTAGTTTCAGGTGTTTGAGGTGTTTAGGATGAACTGGTAAAAAACAAACCTAGTGACACTTCCGGTTTGATCACCAGGGGCTAGCAAACACATTGTATTGGAAGAAATGACTCTGATGACTCTGTACCAAAAAGTATGAATATATTAAAATGATAGCGGCACAAACGAAAATTGTTTGCTGCACCAAAAACAGCAACAACATAGCACTAACGTTTGACACCCATTTTTGTTTAATTAGTGTTAATGTGGGGGGGGCTGCTTGAATTTTGAACTTTAATTTTTTGTTCAATATTCAAAACAAAAAGCACACAAACAAAAAATTTGTGCAGCACAAACCCTGCACAAACGAGCAGAATTGTTTCGGCAACCAGTTTTGTTTGATTTGATGTGGTGGGGGGCTGTTGACCTCTTGATGACCTCTGGAAACTTTCATTAAAACTTAAAAAACCATAGTGAGCACAAACGAAAACTTCTGCTCCCAACCAGCACAAAACGTAGCACACAACTTTGACACAATTTTGTTTGATTGAACAAGGTGGGGAGGCACTCACTCAGGTTGTAAGAGCTGGTCCTGGACTGCAGGGGGAAGGGGCCCTGTGGGAGCAGAGGGAGAGAGAAGCTCAGTGCTGGCCTCAGGTAAGATGGCTGCTGACCATAAAGTCAGAAGATACAGGTCGGAAACCAGGGGCAACTGAAATTCTGTCAGCAGGACGATAGAGACAGGCTCAAATTATATTCTGTGAAATGTGTATTTTGTTAATAACAGTGCTTACAGATGTGTTATTTTGTTACTCTGAGTATATTTAAGACTCGTTGTCTTCATGAGGTATACCCCTTAATTCATTTTTTGTAAATGGATAAATCTGTGGAATGCTCATATTAAAAGAATGTATCTGCCCAATGTAGCAGTAGTTATTGTAGTAAAATTGTACATTCCTATATGTTATATCATTCATGCTGTGTGATCCCAGAGGAATGAAGTGATGTATGTGGGGAATGTTTATGAAGCTGATAATCTCGTCTAGTAAGCTTTACTGCACTTCCTCAACACGTTATCTTTCCATGAACATTTCCAGTATAATGATATGTGGTACACTGTTCATTTATCATGCATGGATGAATTCCCAGAAAATAGCATCTTTTCGTTGAATGAAGGGACGGCCGTGACAACACAAACATGTTCTGTAAGAAAAACTACGAGATTGATGACAGTTAATATGCGTCACCACCTCTACACACAGCAGTGTAACAGGAGGATGGGGCCTAGCAAAACTGTGGTTAGGGCCTTCTCCAGATTTTTTTTTTCTTGGTACCAAAATTACTGGTTACCTTCAAACGTTGTGAATTACCTGAGATTGCAATATTAGTGTTTTGCCTGTGCCGGCTCACCATAGACAGCTAATATAGTATCAGTTGTAGTGTATGGGTTTTTATGAAAATCTGCATGCAATGAAATCATTTGTTGAGCTCCACATCCGGGCGTGAAGCCCCCTTCAGTGACAAACCTGTTCGGTCTCTGACCCCAAATCTAGTTACATATATATATATATTATATATATATATATATATATTATATATATTTATATAGTGTCGAGTTAGGAAGAGCAGCACTCCAAAAGGTAAATTCAACAAAAGTGGGGTGTCTTTATTCATAAGCTTATGGATAAAGACACCACTTTTTTGAATTACCGTTTGGGTGCTGCCTCTTCCTAACTTTACATTGCAGTCCCCTGCCTGGGACTTAGGACTGGCCCACCGGAGTTGCTGTGCAGGCTCTAAACTTTCCTTTTTCATATTATATATATATATATATATCATATATATATAGATCTATATATATTGTAGGTTCATATATATATATACAAATATACATATATGTGTAACTAGATTGGGGTCAGAAACTGCTAGGTTTCATCTTGAAGGGGGCATCATGCCCGGGATGTGGAGCTCAACCAAGTCATTTCATTGCTGCAGATTTCCATAAAACCCATACACTACACTGATACTATATTAAGCTGTAGATGTACCACACAAAAACACTAATTGGCAAATCTGCAGGTAATACACAACGTTTGAAGGTAACCAAGTAATTTTGGTACCGAAAAAAAAAATCTGGAGAAGGCCCTAACCACAGTTTTGCTATGGGCCCCAGCCATTCCTGGTTACACTGCTGTGTGTAGAGGTGGTGACGCATATTAACTGCATCAATCTCGTAGTTTTCTTACAGAACATGTTGTGCATATTAACTGCATCAATCTCGTAGTTTTCTTACAGAACATGTTGTGTTGTCACTCGGCCTTCATTCAAGGACAAGATGCTATTTTCTGGGAATTCATCCATGCATGATAAATAACAGTGTACCACATATCTCATTATACTGGAAATGTATCAATGGAAAGATAAAGTGTTGAGGAGTCGCATGTAAAGCTTTACTAGACGAGGAATTATCAGCTTCATAAACATTCCCCACAATACATCACTTCATTCTCTGGGATCACACAGCATGAATGATATAACATATAGGAATGTAGCAATTTTACTTACAATAACTACTGCTACATATTGGCAGATACCATTCTTTTAATATGAGCATTCACTTATTTTATCCATTTACAAAAATGATTAAAGGGGTATACCCATGAAGACAAGATTCTTATATATACTCAGGATAACAAAATAACACATTCTCTAATTCACTGTTATTAACAAAAATACAGCATTTCACAGATATAATTTGAGCCTGTCTCTATCAGTCCTGCTGTACAGAATTTCAGTTGCCCCTGGTTTCCGACCCTGTATCTTCTGACTTTATGGTCAGCAGCCATCTTACCTGAGGCCTCACTGAGCTTCTCTCTCCCTCTGCTCCCTACAGGGGCCCCTTCCCCCTGCAGTCCAGGACCAGCTCTTACACACTGACACAGACACTGACTTCCTGCTGGCAGCAGCTGCAAGAGTAGGGCTACAAGCTACTGGCAGATAAGTTCTTTATCTAGGGAAGAGGGGGGAGGTATATAGCAGCACTGTGTATGTTATGGCTGTGATAGCAGAGGGGAGAAAGTCATGTTTAATATGCATCTCATGGATCCCATCTATGATCTGTCTCATCTCTCTTTCTATTTGTCAGATACTAGTACAATGTTCAGAAACTGAATGAAAGTGTATATAAACCTGTACCCTGATAATCTAAGCACATTGTCAGCACACAGCATCTCACAGCACTAGAGGAATCATGAAGTGTCTGCTTAGAGATTCTCCGCCCACACACTGGAATCTTACACTGACCACCACTGAGTGACATGAGCTAAAACAGCAATAAAACTGAGTAAAATTGAAAAGTAAGGGTGCTTAAATAAAACTGAGTAAAATTGAAAAGTAAGGGTGCTTAAAATTGTCTGTATTGTGTAAACTTCACTAGGGGATTGAAATTTGAGCATTTCTTTCATGGATAAACCCCATTTAATTTAATAACCTATCTTTATGGCAGCTGGGGACCTGATTTGCAATTATAGAGCCTTGAATCCACCCCATCCCTTCTCATATCCATAGGGTTATCGTCCAATTCTCTTAGCTAGTACAATTAAAAACACCATAAAAAACTCATTGGTCCATCATACATCAGGTTACATTGTCCCATAAATATCAGCAAAACACTTTTCCAATGATTTTACCACAAGCTAAATATCTGACTATGTCCTCTGTAAAGATATATATATGTGTCATTTATAAATACGGTATTATTTGTGGTGAATCACACCACAATCCACCTACCCAAACTAACTGCTATGTGATGTGAGGTCATACCCACAGGTGTCACCCATACTTTGTATTTATTGTCCAGATGCTCCTTCCCTCCTAAAACTTCACTTCATAAATATGCAAATGAGGCTGAAGTGCTTCAGGGGGCATAAACAGAGTGCCTCATGGCTCTGGCTCCATATCAATAACAATGCCCATCACTACACTGCCACTCCGCCAAGGCTTGTTCTCATCCTTCCCCCTTCAACTACATGACTCCTGGATCCAGCAAGATCTCACTCAAGTGCAGAGGACTACGCATGCGGATGCCTCCTTGACTCAAGTGCGCATACGCTGCCTGACCTCCTCTACACCTGGAAGCAGCTTCTGGAGTGATGTCCAGCATGGGACTGTTCATGGGGCAATCTGCTAACACAAAACTGGATGAAACGTGTTCGGCATAGTCCTATATAACATAGAAATTAGTTTGGTCAAGTGTATCATGGTGATGGATTCCCTTTAATGAGTACAAAAAAGGTTACCTTTAAGTATCCCATACCTACTAACTTTTAATAAATGGAAATATGGACATTAGGTACAGTATAGCTACAGGTGGTCCCCGGGTTAAGTACAGGATAGGTTCTGTAGGTTTCTTTTTAAGTTGAATTTGTATGTAAGTCGGAACTGTATATTTTATAATTGTGACACCAGCCAAAATATTTTTTGGCCTCTGTGACAATTAGATTTTAAAAATGTTGGATTGTCATCAGAACCAGGATTAACAATAAAGCTTCATTACAGACACCAGTGATACCTATTATAGCTGTTTATTGTAGCCTAAGGTTAAAGTAAATTACCAACATCCAGAGGGCCGTTTGTAACTAGGGGTCGTCTGTAAGTCAAGTATTCTCAAATAGAGGACCGCCTGTATTTCTTTTTAAGCTATGCCCGATTCACATCCAGTAAGGCATGAACCCCACTTTAGCTCCTCCATAAATAATCTAGCTACATAAATAAGGGAACATCTGGGAAAAACCAACAACAAAAGTCAAAAAGGTTATAGCTGAACATCAGAACACAGGCTAAACATACAACAGCCCTTCTAGAACAGCAGTAGAAATCCAGAAATGTCATCATGGATCAAAACAGTAAGGTGAAGAGTGTTAAATCAAAGCATCATGCTCTGTCCGTAGAGTATGGCTGAGGATGTGCTGATAGTGTCGGTTTGTCCCAGTCGGTCTCTTCCTAGTCTGCACACTGGTGTGTTGAATCTCCTTGCAACCTTAATTTATTTACACCACAACCATCTGTCTACTGCAGACGCTGGTCTAGTCCACTAACAGTTAACCTACTGTGATTGACAGAATATTGCCATCCTGTCTGATGTCAGAGTGCTGATCCAATCATCTTCTGGATTGGGGCTATGGATTTTTATCCATATAAGGTATTGTGGATCAGTATCTTTTGGCTGATTTATTCATATACTACATAAGCAAGCTTTTGTATGCTATCATTCTGTATTCTGGTATCTTTGACCCATTGTCTGTATTCTTGACTGACTGTTTTCCTAGTGATTTTGTACTGCATTGTCCTCTTGGTTTTGACCTGTATTAAGCGACTATCTCTCTATGTTTGTATAGTTTTGTCTTTGTCTCAATGTTCTTTGGTCTGGGTAGAGATCAACGACTAGATGTTTGCCTACCAGCTAGGGTAGACAGAGCGAGTAGGTAGGGACAGCTGGGGAAGTTAGCCTCAAGGGCCAGCATTGCATATGGCACATTATAAGCTTCCCTTAGAAATAAGGTACAGATAGAAATGCACTAACAGGCACAATTTGCATAAAGATAATGGGGCACATTTACTTTCCCGACCGACGTCAATGCACTGTGCAATTCACATTCAAGATTGTGTGCCCGATTTCCTGCATCTGTCGCTCCCCCGCTCAGGTCCCCCAGGGTTCACCTTCTTCTTCCCGATGTATGTAAAAGCATTGGTTACAACACAATTTGAATATTAAATACTGTGCTCAGTCCGAATCAGTCGGATCGTCCGACGGCCCGATTTCTGTTGCATGTTAAATATCTGTTACAGTGGCGCAAATCTCGATAATTTCTAAAATCTGAAGAAAGTGTAATCTGCTGGGCCCTTAGTAAATAAGCCTCATAATTTTCTAAAAAGATAAATTGCTGGGATACATGAAAGATATATATAGAATGTTTATGAATTAACCTTCAAATGATTTAGTTGTGGGTGAATTGGTAGCTGGTGGTCTCCCTTTAAAGCAGTTTTCCAACTATGGACACGGCACATAGGAGATATCTTTTTGATCGACAGGGGCCCCACCACGGGATTCCCAATTATTAATAGAAGAGGAGCATGCAAGCGATCAATATGAATGGAAAATTGGTTTATGTGCTCAACCAGTGCTTCATCTTCTGTAACCCCCATCTCCTGCAGAAATATATTCATGTGCAGTTAACAAGCAAATGTTGGATCCGGAAGTTTTAAATGCTGGATGGATCCAGCAAGCAAACCCCCAATAATCATAATCATAATAATAATAATAATCAGAGATGTTACAAGTTGATAGGGATGATTGAAATCTGCAATAAAAATTAATCAGCCCTAAACACTGACCTTAAACACTCCCATAGAAAGTCTCCAATAACACATAGAATTGTATATATTCACATCAGATCATCAACATTACATTTTTATAGCCGGTTTCACAGCTAAGGGCAATACTGAATGGAACAAGTCATAGGAGGATGAAATGACTACAAGCACATAAATAAAATGAATGTTCTCCCTGCGGAGCTGACAGCCTTGATACATTCTCAACATAATAGATACACAAGCATATCGACCTCCTGATGAACATGGAAAATGGATCTTTTCAGATATGTTGGCAAGTTGAACCGTATCTACATCTGTTTCTTTTGTAGTCAAAGTCAATTAAAGTAATATTTGCTTCATGGGGCTACTTAAGGTATAAAAGATAGGTGGGACCATTGGGTTTAATCATCTTACATATAATATGCAAGAACAATAAAACTTGTCACCAATCCAGTAACAGTTGATCAGAGCATGGCCCTAAATGTCCCTTTGAATCAGTCTTCAATTAAATACGTAGGCATATTATTATCAACAGACATAGACCAGACTTACCGTCAAAATTTTCCCCTATTGCTGCAGACCTTGAAGTCGGATTTACAAAGAAAGATCTTGGGATACACTTCTTGGTCTGGCAGAATAGGGGTTATTATAATGACCCTACCAATTAAAATCCCCGCCAATTTCTTACTCATGGTCCAGCAGCTGTTCTCCAACTTTGTATGTGCCAACAAACCACTCAAGACTGAAGAGGACGACACTACACTCTGCTAAATGTGCCAGGAAATAACACAGTACTCCCACGCAACTTATCTATCCAGGATAGCAGACTGGTCAAGGAACTCACACTCCAAAACTTGGGTTACAACTGAGATCCCTCTATCCTGCCTTCCCTGGAAGGACACAGAAGAGGTGGTAGAATCCCTCTACCATTTACGGTACTCTGTCGGTCTTCCTAAAATGTTAAAAATAAAACAGACATCTCACCTGGTCTCTCCCCACTCACTCCAATTTTGAGTCATTTCAACTCCCCCCCTGTACTTTCACACCCAGTGTTTAGACATTGGGTAGCTCTCGGCCGCTTTAGAGCATGTCACTTTACAGTGGAGGGTAAGTGGTGCCTAATTGCCCCACCCGATCTTCATTGGGCGATCCCATGACATGGTCTCCGACTCTCCCACTTCTTAAACTCCCCTGTGGACCCCTCCTTGTTCTTCAGGTCAAGAACTGGGATTGAGCGCATGTGTGCCCAGAGAGGACAGATGAGAAGGGTTCTCTCATCTTCTTATCAACTCTTAGTCGGCCCCCACAGGATTACATCCCTCCTTATATGCTCAAGTGGGAAAGGGACCTAGACCACAGTCTCTCTAGACAAGATTCTCCTACTTGCCCATAGATTGGCTAGAAGCACAATGTAGCAGGAAACTCATTATAAACTGCTAACAAAATGCTACACAAAATGTTTCATGAGGTTTCATTGTCCTGCTGGTGATGTGGGGATGGGGAGGGATCACTTCTTTACATCTTCTGAAGCTGCCCAGCACTTGCCCCGTTTTGGGATTAGGTATTAGAGGTAGTTTACGAGGCAAAGCGTTACGTGACGACCCTGCTTTGGGTGCTTTTTCTCCATCCTGAGGTTTTCCTTGCCACATACAGAACGTCACTGGTTCGGCACCTCCTAAATGCCTGTTAAACGCAATTTCCAAGAGAGCATCCCAGTTCCAGAAAACCTGGGTCCACTGAGCCTCTTTTATTTCCTCACCTCGATACCTCGACCTAGCTCTGCTTTTCTATTTTCTTGCTTCCTACTTTAAGCTTTTTAGTAATTGCAGGGCTCCTTCCCTCCCAGGAGGACAGATCCCTCTTTTTGTTGAATATTTACTATGTTATGGCTTGAGGTTGCCGAGTTGTGTTGGCACCTGCTTGAGGAAGAAACTGAGACACTACATCTCCGTTTTGGCTCAGTTGTGCCCCTTCCTCAGTCAGTACAACCCCTGTAAAGGAAAACTGTGCCTGCAGAAAGGTTGGACTACCGATACATTACAGAGTTTCACTTCCAGTTCCAACAGCAGCATAACAGCTATCTGGTTTTGCACTCCATATAATTTACTATTAATTACCTTATCTATTGGTAGATCAATAATAGTTTTTAGTCAGATAACCCCTTTTGTAACTATAGTAATTTGAAGTTGATCCAGAAAGTATTATTTGGGATTAGAAGGAATTTTGCCCTGATTTGGTCCAATAGGCAACAGCCTCTTAGGATTCTGTGTCTTCCTCTAATTCAACTCTGTATTGTAGGACAAAGTTGATCCTTTGTGAACCTTCTACTATGAAAGTCTAGAACACTTGTACAACGCTTTAATATAAAACAGCTTAACCCCTTAAGGACGCAGGGTTTTTCGGCTCATTTCTCGCTCAAGTCAAAAAAAGTCAAACGTACCTCTGTTTTGGGGGATTCTAGATGGGCACATACTCTATGTAACAGATTAATTAATGCATCATCAACTCCCAGCCCACGCCGATATGCGAATTGTAGTGGGTCTACGAAATCCTTCACTACACTGGATAAATGCCGCATAACCAGTCTTTCTAAGATTTTCATGACCACCGGGGTCAGCGCTATTGGTCTGTAATCGTTTAATGTTTTCGGTCGAGGAACTTTATTCACAGGAACTATGACCGAAGTTTTCCATAAGGTTGGCACTATTCCACATTGTAAGCTCATATTAAATAAATGTGTAAAAACCTCACCTAGCTCTCTACAGCATGTTTTCAAGACCCTATTATCCAACATGTCTGGGCCTCCAGCTTTACTAGATTTTATCCGTCCTAATTCTAGTACCACATCCTCAACTTTAATCGGTGGCATCATCTCCTGTTTTCCTTCCTCGTAGTGTTCCCCCACCGTATTTAAATTTACACCATCCCTTACATTACTTCCCAGCACTATGGAATCACTCATATCATCAAAACGATTAAAGAAATTATTCAATTCGTTGGCCTTCTCTTTATCCCCTTCTGCCCCCTCAGTTCGCGTTGGTATACCGGTGATTAGTTTTAAACCCTTCCAGACCTCCTTTGTTTTCTGCTCAGACAGCTTATTTTCTAATCTCTTTTTATATGCAGCTTTACACTCTCGGATTTTCTGTTTAACATCCTTCAATACGATTCTATAGGAGTCCTCATCCCCAGCCAGGAATGCCCGCCTCTTCAACCCCAACAATTTCTTAAGTTCTCCGGTCATCCATGGTTTGTTATTTGCAAATATTTTGACCCTTTTTACTGGCACTATACTGTCTACGCAAAACTTGATATAGTCAGTGACCAGGGTAACGCTTAGATTTACATCACCCTGAGCTTCACCACATAGCAACTCCCAGTTCGTAGTTGCAAAACAGCATTGCAATTCCTCTTCCACTGACCCCGACCATTTACGTACCACCATCTCCTTAGAAGGGAGTCTTTTTAGGACCGGGCGATATCGTGGTTTAAGAAAGATCAAGTTATGGTCAGAATTTCCCAAGGGTGACAGTGTCACAGATTTGTAAGCATCAGTAATGTTAGCATAGAATAGATCAAGTATATGTTCTCCTCTAGTCGGCCTAGTCACATACTGTGTTAACTTTGACCATACACCCGCTTTCCTAACGTGGTTGAAATCTCCAGTTATGATCAATAAAGTATCACTGTATCTACCTTGTAGTTCACCAACCACATCCTGAATTACTGTAAGTGCCGCATCGTAATTGGCTGATGGTGGAATATATATACCAACCAAGATTACAGCCGAGAACTCCCTCGGCAGATAGAAGGGCCTCATCACCAGTGCTAAGATCTCCACATCTCCACAGCAATGTTTAGTTCTCACTGTAATATGTTCGGCTAGACACCATCCCTGATTTACATAAATAATAATACCTCCACCTTTTTTCTTCCCACTACTTCTACAATCCCTATCTCCCCTGATCTGGGAGAAACCTGGTACACTAATCAGGCTATCCGGGATCATATCGTGCAGCCATGACTCAGTGAAACACATAATACATCTACAATATAGATGATATATTGCTGTTCTGGTCCGGCCCCTCAGATACATGCCTTAATTTCATCCAAGAGTTGAATGACAATCCATGGAATATTGCTCTCACTTCACAGGTTTCCCGCATCTCCGTTGAATTCCTTGATCTCCAAATCTCATTGGTCAACAACCGTTTGGTGACGTCTTTATTCCGCAAAAAAACAGCTACCAATAGCTTATTGCATTTTTCAAGCTTCCACCCAGCTCATACCCGTCAGGGTATTCCGGTGGGGCAATTCTTGAGGGTTAAGCGTAACTGCACCCTGGAAACAGATTTTTAAAAAACATGCCCTGGATTTGTCAAATAGATTTAGGAACAGAGGCTACCCCAAAAAAACCATCTCACGGGCCTACATCAGAGCACGCGACATGGACCGCAAGGCATTGCTAGGATCCCAGCAAAGACAAAATGCTGACCATCCGAGACTGGTAACGACATACTGTGATGATTGGAATAAGATTCGCTCTTTACTCACTGCGAACTGGAACATCCTAAGAAGCGATGAACGTCTTAAGATTTTCACCCCGGCCAAACCACCCCTAACAGCTCGACGAGCCAAGAACTTAAAGGATATCCTATCACGTAGCCATTTCGAAAGACCGACTCGACATGTAGGGAGAGGGGAAAAGACAAAGGGGTCATTTCCTTGTGGATCCTGCTCGATCTGTCCCCTTGTACCCCCAAAAAAAGAATTTATCAACCCTCTCAATCAGGACCGGATTACCTTGAGAAACTTTGTGAACTGTCGATCCCGGAATGTTATTTATGCACTTACTTGTGGGGCAAACCTCACAGGAGCTACGTAAAAGGGTGCAACAACACCTGTCCACCGTAGTGAATGCCACGTCCCATTTCCAGCAAGACAAACCTCTATCTACGGTGGCGGAACACTTTAGAAGATTCCATCAAGGTAAAACATCGGGGATCCAAGTAACAGGTCTGGACCATGTTCGACCCAATCAACGAGGGGGGGATAATACCCCGGCCCTCCTACGCTGTGAAAGCCGTTGGATCTACACGCTCAATAGTCAAGCGCCAAAAGGGCTCAATGAGGATCTTCTCTTCACTGGGTTCTATAGGCCTCTATAATAGCATATACTCATAATCCACGGGCTGTTCTAACTCATCGACCCTCTCCCTTTCACATAGGTTGGTCATTTGTTTGTTCTCTGGGTCATTATACCATAACTACATATATTTTTTCGTGTCCTATGTACTATTCATCTTTCCACAGGAACATGTGCTAATTTGCACCTACATGGCAGCTGCCAACATTTGGGCACCATGCCCCTTCTTTCTCACATCTTTAAGGAGCCACCAGCACAGTTACACCTACAGGTGTACAAGTCCCGTCCTATCACGTATGTAATCCATGGTAGGTATCTACTTACCTTCTTCTTAGCACCACACACCATATTCATTTGGGGTCTTCACTTTTCCTCACTTCCCCTCTTTATGGATCCTGGATCGACTACCGACCCTTCCTCCTTCCTGCACACTCCCTCGGTCACTTGCCCATGCCACACGACTCATTTTTACCTCCTTCTGTCACAGTGTACTTCTCACCACTGCCGGCGCACAGATTTACACATACACATAGCCTTCACGCATCAGGTTCTTCCCTTTTCACTCTTACGGTATTCATTTTACAAATGTTTATATAAAAAATAAAAAAATATATAATTTTTTAAAACAAGTTTTTTCTATCATACTTCTCTAGTATTCAGTACATTAATTCTCGTTGGAAACCTTGAGGACACCACCCCTTTTCCCCACAGAGATCTGCCGGATGTCTACGTACCAGACCGAGCGACCCCATACATCTGTATACCTAGATGTCTAGAGACCGCCTCCTCCTGCCGACTTTGGCTTGCCACAAGCCTCTTTTTCCGGAAGCCTCTACAGGACATTTTAACCATGGCATTTCTAAACATGACACCTCCAACCATGATGTGCGGCTTCACCCTAGGACGCTCTGACCATCAGACCAAGGGACATTACATACCTGCACACTGTGATCCTTGATATCCAAAGACTGTCCTCTCCTGTGAACCCAGCTTTGCTACAAGCCTCTCCCCCTGGAGGTTATTATAGGATATATTAATTATGGTCATCATTAACCAATACGTGGGGCTCTACCTCTCGACACCTTATATCCTTCTGCCCTACCGTGATGACCATGTGGCTACTCCTTCGAGCCCCGACCCTGATAAGCGTTGGGCTGCGCTTACGTGTCAGTCTGCATAATTTGTTACCTTATTTCAGTATATGTTCTTTTGACTTTGGTGGTCCTCCTGCCCATGGGAACAGTCCCCGCCCACTACTTACCTGTCTCCCCGTTTTCAGATACAATGTTATCTCCGCTGATTACTTGCTGTAACACCTTCACCATAGACATACATATTTTCTCTTAGTTCGCCATTCTGCTGCATAATACTGGGCATCTTGCCTTTGGGCAATTTATTTCTGTTTGTACCTCACAATACCTTATCGTCTTGACTGCTTGGGGTTCTTTATTTAACTTCTGGACCATATTTCTATTAAACTATTGGGATATATATAGGCTTGGCACGGCTTTGATCTGTTTCATGACCACTTGTTCATTGCATAATTTGATTGAATCGGTACACCGCCGCCTAAAAGGAGGGTTCAAACGCATTGAACATTGTACCCCTCTGTAGGAATATAGTTACTGTCCAGACCATTTTTCATATTTTTATCACATGTGGTCATAATATATCACCCAGTGATTATACGTCGTTATTTATTCTCTCTGAAAAACAGAATATACATTCTGCACTTCAGTACTTTTGACCTTCTCTGTTTTCTTCCCATTACACTATCTAGTATCTTCAATATAGGTGGTTTTTTCCGCGTTGGTGTTTACTTGAACATATTCTCTCCATGTCATCTGTTTATTCTTTATTATTGCACTTTTTACACTCACGCTTCTGTTCTCTTGATAAAAATACGACCACAGCTGTCTATAATCGGCGATGTAGGTGATATAGTTTCTCAGCGCAGGCGCATTTACCCGTCCGTGTTCTCATCTAAGCAAACTCCGATCATGTGACCAGCGACTTATTATCATACGTCGTTTTTGATTCTTTGTGAATAACTGAGCACATTTTTCCTGATTTTAGGACTTCCACTCTTCCTGTTCTTGCTTCACTATACCAATATTCTTTTTATACGTCCAGAATTTGCAACATGGATGGTGACATTTGTGTTCATTCGAACAAACATTATGTGATTGTTTCATCGTACTTTATACTTACCTTCAATCGGCGATACAGTTGATACTATCTTCCAGCGCAGGCGCATTCACTCGTTTTTTTTTTTGTTTTTTTTGTTTTTTTCTCATTCAAGTGAACTCTGATCATGTGATTGGTCACATGATCTAGTTCACTTCCGCACATGCGCGATCCATTTGTTTACAAGCCGTCTGCTGCTGTTTAATCAGTAGGTAACAGTATTCTCAGTATACGTTGATGTGTGGGTGGGGGCTGTTTCTGTGGGCGGGTGGACCCCATATATACAGGACCACGTCAGTATTGAGCCACATACCCCTGAGGAAGTCACCGGAGTAGGTGACGATACGCGTGGGGTTCGTTCCTCTCTCCTCCTCCCCACTCCGACCTTGCCTTCCTGCCTCCTTTACCTCATTATATGGATCTACACTAGGTACCGTATACTCTAGGCATGTAGGCTACTCCATACAGGACTGTTTGGTTTATTTTCTGCACAGGTCACTTTATGTATGCACATATTTCCTGCTGCAACTTGATATTTTCCAGCTGTATTTAGCACTTTCCTCATTGTCCTGCTGTAGACATTTGTCGTTTTGATTGGGTCGGTTTTGGGCTGGGGAGCCCAGGACACACAGGTCCTGGGAGGTTAAGTACACCTTGCATGGTGTACTTTTTAAGTGTTTTTATTTTATGGTCTTGTTGTTATTGTGATTATGCATATGAATTAATAAAGTTTTTTTACATTACCGCAGTCCATTATACGTATCCTCTCTTGTTCTTGTGTTGGTTATATGCTTCCCTAGGATACGTGGACTAAATATTTCTCTTTATCTATTGGTAGTGCCTGTCCCATTTCTTGTTTGGTCATCTTCTGACGCTAATAACTTTTTCATACTTTGGTGCACGGAGATGTGTGAGGGGTAATTTTTTGCGAAATGAGGCGACGTTTTCATTGCTACCATTTGAGGTCTGTGCGACATTTTGATCATTTTTTATTTAATTTTTTATGTTATGTAAAAAGGTGTAAAAGTCGCATTTCGGACATTTGGGCGCCATTTCCCGCCTCGGAGGTCACCGCCGCCCGTAACCGTTTTTATATTTTGATAGATCGGGCATTTTGGGACGCGGCGATACCTAATATGTTTGATTTTTACTGTTTATTACGTTTTATATCCGTTCTAGGGAAAGGGGGGTGATTTGAACTTTTAATGTTTTATTAATTTTTTTTATTTTTTAAACTTTTTTTTTTCACTATTTTTTAGACCATCTAGGGTGCATTAACCCTAGATGGTCAGATCGCTCCTACCATATACTGCAATACTACAGTACGGGGGTGCGGCGATCAAAACAAAGATGGCGGCGCCCGCGCGCCGGCGACTTTGCCGGCAGCAATGGAGGGGTTAATAGCCGCGATTGGTGCAAAGCACCGACCGCGGTTATTAGTGGTGGGGGTTTGATGCAATATGCAAAAACCCCAACCTTTGTATGAAGAGGACTCAGCCCGTGAGGCACAGATGTGGCACTCTGAGCCCTCTCAGTGGGAACTCAGGCACAGAATTCACCAGACGGGACTTGTGGGATCCTCCTGCAGGTCCAGGTAGCCCAGGACGTGGAGCATCTGGGTCTACCTGAGACTGCAGGAAGAGAAGGTGTGGACATGGTCATATTATCAGTAGAGATATTGAAGCTCCTGCTCTTGGCCCCACAATTCTCCCTCTTCATTGAGTTGTCAAGGGCAAGCTCCAATGGCAATCTGAATTTTCCCACTTTCTGTCAACAATATTGGTGTCCTCAGAGCCGTTGAAAGCTGTGGTACAACACGGAGCAAGAAGATTTTAACAATTTACTGCTAAAATTTCTGTGTTGGCACTTTGCAATTAATAAGTTGGTCTGGTTTGCATTTTGGGCACTTAGTCTATAAAAGGTTTTCCATCACTGGGCTATGGGGTGCCCTCCAAGTTTGTACTAAAGTTCTAAATTGTTACTATACATTATCAGTCTAAGCACACGACTTACTGAGCTTTGCACAGCTTTTCCCAGGCCTTATGGTATTTTACAGGGTCTTCTGTTTTAATTGACGGTTCCAGTTCTGCAGAGTCTATATACTAAGATAAGAAATGTATTAATAGTATGAGATATAAACTGTAATCCTATTGCTCTTCTAAACTTTATATTCTGAAAACTTAATAAACAACTATTTAGCTCTACATAACACAGAGTAAATAATCTATAATATCGTCCTTGATCTTAGGAAAGGTTTTGTTTACACCCAAAACACATTATTAGGACTTTTACATAACATGAATTGATTAGTTTTTGTCATTCTAATATTTTAATACATTAAATATTCTTTTGATGTTATCCCAGTAGAGATACTCCATTCAGGTGACAGTGTCCATTCAGTGCCAATTTTTTTCCGCTTTTTTCGGGCTGATCTTTTGACAGCTGTTCCCTTACATAAAATCTACTTGGAAAATACTGCATATACTAAAGTATAAGCCGAGTTTTTCAACAAGAAAAATGGACTAAAAAACTCAAACTCGACTTATACTCGAGTAAAGAGAAAAGAAATAAAGTTAAAACTCTCCTTTCCGACGCCCCCTGCAGGTCAGCCGCCACCGTTATCATATTGGGGCTTGATTATTAAGGGTTTGCGGACGCACTTTTGTCAGACTTTCCAAAGTTTTAGGGTTTTGCACGGCTGTGACAGGTATTTTACAGGGGATTGTGTCGCACACGATTGGATTGTGGCGCAGCTACGCTGGCTTTCATTCGACAGAAATTGGGGGCCGTGGCGTTGAACGATCCGGCGGATTTGGACTGAGCGCCGGATTTAACTTTCAAATTGTGTCGCAAGACCAAGCACTTACATGCACCAGGATGAAGAAGGTGAACTCTGGGGATCTTAGCGGGGAAGCGACACATGCAGGATATCGGGCGCACTCTAAGTGAATCGCGGCACAGGTCATTATCATCAGACAATGCACTTTTGGGGGACGCAACAGGACGGGTAAGTAAATGTGCCCCATTGTGTGTGCTGGAAAGGAGAGTCCTGACTGTATCTTTTTTTAGAAATTGGGCAAACTGGTGCTGCCTATTTACAGAGGCAGGGGCTGATAATATTGGGGGAATGCTGGCTGACTATAGGGTAGGGGAGCTGGCTGACTATAGGGGTAGGGGAGCTGGCTGACTATAGGGGTAGGGAAGCTGGCTGACTATAGGGGCAAGGGTCTGGCAGACTACAGGGGTAGGGGGCTAGCTGACTATAGGGACAGGGGGCTGGCTTTCTATAGGGGCAGGGGGTTGGCTTTCTATAGGGGCAAGGTGCTGGCTTTCTATAGGGGAAAGGCGCTGGCTTTCTATTGGGGCAAGGCGCTGGCTTTCTATAGGGGCAGGGGTCTGGCTATATACTGGGCAGAGGGCTGGGTATATACAGGGGGCCCACTATATACAGGGGCAGGGGGCTGGCTATATACTGGGGTAAGGCTGGCTGGCTATAATCTGGGGCAAGGGACTGACTAGCTATATACTGGCTGTGACCAATGCATTTTTCACCCTAGGCTTATACTCAAGTCAATAGGTTTTCCCAGTTTTTTGTGGCAAAATTAGGGGCCTCGGCTTGTTTTCGTGTTGTTTTATACTCGAGTATATACGGTACATCATGATAAACCAGGGACGCTTACTCATAGATCCAGGCACCGTGACTGTGGTAATCTTCTTATATTTTTTATACATGGCCTCCTTCCCTCTAAAAAAATTGTTATAATTATGTTAATAAGCCTGAAGGGCTACTGGGGCAGTTCCCAGAGCTGTTACAGTTCTAGCTGTCCAGGGCTGCAGATTCATAGGCTGTTATACTGTGCATGAGCTCTTCCCCCAGTACTGTGTGCTGAAAATTCCTCTGCTGCTGTGACATTACTTTAGCCAGAGGGAGCATGGAGTGCCGAGCAGGAGCAGAGGGAGAGGGGAGAAAGGTCTAACAGTCTATGAAGGAACCGCCCCAGTAGCCCTTCAGGCTCATTAGATTAATTTTAAAAGTTGCTTTTAGAAGGAGGAAGGCCATGGGTAACAAATATAAAAAGATTAACACAGTCACGGTGCCTGGATCTATGAGTAATGTCCCTGGTTTAACCATGCTGGATTTTGATGGGAGATTTCCTTTAATAGGTGCATCTTAGTGCCCTAGAATATCTCATATACCGCTCAGTACAATGGCCTCCAACATATGACTCTCCAACTGCTACAGATGTGCAACTCCTAAAAGCTACAAGTTATAAGTAGGAGACCCCCTGATATCATTGCCTCAAATAAACCAGAGGGATAAACAAAGACTTACCATTAAATTCAGCTTATGATTGATGGCCAATGCCGAGTGTTCTAGAGCCTTGAAGACAGAGGTGTAACAGTCACTCAGTTTCGTGTATTTTCCTACCAGAGCTATGGAGCAGGTCTGTAGTAATCGTTCATACCTGAAAGAAATTACCACAGTTACAATTGAATCAACTGCTGGACAAAACTTCCTTTGATGTCAGAGTTAGCAAGATCAAAGTCTTATGTGCCAGGTTTTTGTTTTTTTTTAAGAAAAGTTTGGCTTAACTGGATCCAAACTTTGAGTTTGTTTCTTATTGTGTATATTTTAGTAGTTTTTATTCAATATATGTTGTATGTCTGTGGTATTTGTGTATTTTTGTAATGTATTTAAAATGTGTCTTTATGGCCTTTCGTGACAACTTTCTTTTCCTCCGTCGGGGGATAATAAATTGTTTATTATTATTTTTATCTTTTATGCCCTACACCAAATACACTTTAAAGCTCTTCGCTTTAATAGGGGTTTCCCTACAA
Organism: Engystomops pustulosus; assembly: GCA_019512145.1. Taxonomy (NCBI): domain Eukaryota; kingdom Metazoa; phylum Chordata; class Amphibia; order Anura; family Leptodactylidae; genus Engystomops; species Engystomops pustulosus. The sequence goes on along the minus strand of CM033642.1, from coordinate 244,777,172 downwards.
ATTCCAGCGCCGTTGCCATCTTTTCTTTACCCCCATCATTACCCTTAAACCATCAATGCCACTAATTTTGTTGGCCAATACACTAATAAAGTTCTCTACTGGCTGGTGGGTGGACGGAATAAACACAGGGGCACATCTCTACCATTAAAGATAGGCTGGAATCAATTTTATGGGTCCCAGTGTTAAAATACAAAACAACTTATATCCTTTACTAGTGATGTGCGGACCCAAACCGCAATATTCGTGTTTTGAACAAACCGAAGTCCGTCTTTGGTTAAACTTGGCCCCACTGGTAATACCCGCAATCAGTGCCGGCATGCACACCTCCATCTTCGTGATGATCGGTGCTCCGCTTGACATCACTGGTTTCTACAACATCTCTGCCAGAATTACATGCCTTGGGCAAAGCCAGATGTAAAGCATAACAGCATGATTGGTGCCAGCAGTGATCCAGTGGGTGCAAGGACCCATTTAAAGAGTCAACACCCAGGATCAGTGCAAGCGCCAATCAGGGGTGTTTGGATTTGAGTCCGTGCTCAGCCACATACACTGCTCATCACTACTACTTTCCTTTGGCCCAGTGCAGCACCTCAATTCACCTCTGGCTTTTGTTGGTAAAAAAAAGGCTCAGCGGAGAAGTTGTGTTGACAGAGTGCTCACCCTACAGCCAAGAGCTAGGCCCTGGATTAGGCTGCAGCAGATATGTGTTATCAAACAGATGGTGACAGGAGGCGCCATGTTGGACTACAGGTAAGTATAACTTCTTTGTAATCCTTACACCTATTAAAAAAATTAAATTTCTCTCCGTAACTTAAGTTACAGGAAACAAAGTTTTGAAGCTGGCGGAGGTGGTGACAGGTCCTCCTTAAATATCAACATTATAACTTAATAGTGTAACAAGCAGCGGGTTGTGAACCCACTGTGCTATCCTACTGGTTTGAATTTGGGCCACTACAGGCTTTATCCATGGACCTCTCTGGTATTCACCCTTTCAATCCTATACAGGGATCTGCGGAGAGGTCACAAGGTGGTGGTGGTCCCTGCAAGGACAGCAGCTGGCCCCGCAGGTACAGAAACACTGGTACATGGTACCAAGGGGTCAGGATAGCGAATGCTCAAGGTCAGTCTGAAGTTAAGGCAAGCGCCTTACAAGCAGAGTCAGATATCAGGCAGAGGATCATGGCCAACAGCACAGTAGTACAAGAAAGGTTTGTATTCCTAGTCAGGTAGTCAATAGACGCAGAAACTAACAGCAAAACAAGTCAAACTAGGAACCTTTGCTCAGGTGCTAGGGAGCAGGGTGGCTATATAGGTACAGGTGCGCACTGATAGGCTGGAAGAGCCATGACTGGTACATGTCTTGTTCCATTAAGAAGGGTAGAGAAACACCACCAACACCCTAAGGTGCTGGAGAAGCAAGGACGCCTGACAGAAGAGTGAATACGCAGCAGGGGTTTGCTGGAACATGGCCAGACAAGGCGTTTATAAGTAAGCTTGTGACAGGGAACCAACCAGGGGCAGAACCCATCACCAACGTAACAAACACAACTTTTGGCCAGTGATCTGAAAGGTCAACCAAAACTTGAATTGAATTAACGATGGGAGTCAACCAATTAAACCAACAACAATCACGAGAAAGGGTGTCCCACCCATGTTTGAAGGTAATCTTTTTATGGAGATTGTTAAGATAAGAGAAGGAAGGTTAATAAGAACATTCAATCAATGATGTTTGTTCTGACAATGCATAATGTAAATGTCGATATGCATCTTACATTCTACTGGTAAATTCCTTCTTGATAACCTAACATATCTTATGCAGTTCTGTCCATTAGAACCTGGTTGGGATGTGTGGCACCTACTGTTGGTTTGGTGGAGAAATGCTGGCAAAAAGACCAGGAAATTTTGGATCACGGGAAAGTCAGTTTTGCTAATATTTTGCACCACGGTATATCATGGAAAGAGATCGAAAACAATTCTTAGTAAATTCCCATTCACTCCAGATAGAAGTGACTTTTAATCAGAAACTATTAGAGAATATCTAATAATCATGAAGCGGCAGCTCGGATATATATATATAGGTATATAAAATAGTGATTAACCAAGGATGTTCATAATCCAGGCATCGGTGTTGTGGAGGATAATAAAATGCCCTGTAATCACTCGTCCCGCTGTATATATTAAATGTATCACTGATTAACCAATGATCCATCAGTGCCACCTCATCTGCATGGATTTCATATAGACACAAATCGAAGGACATCTTAAGTGCATCTTAAATGGTGCGTAGTCTGTTTAGCCCATGGACAGGTTTCCGCACATTCATCCATCAATCCGACCAGCTCTGTCAATCATTGGGCTTATTTCACTTGCAAACACAGCGATAAGCTGAGATATGACAGGTCGTATGACGAAACAGGAAAGTGCTGTCCCTTCTATTTTATCCTTTTACATCAAATAGGACAAAACTGCTACACAAAAGGAGAATAACAGAATAAGTGAATTCTGTGACTGGAATAAAACACCTTAAAAGTGTCGGAAAAAATAACATTACCTAAACATGGAAATGACAAATGGACTGAAACTGCAGTTCAGACAATTCTACAAATACAAATTGTAGAAATTCCACAGGGTTATCTTAAAAATGTTATTGAAAATGACTGAAAACAAACCTGAACGGCTCAGGATATGCATTAATGGTGTTCACCTGAGGATTAGGAAAAAATGTTGCAATTGCTCACAGAGCAGTATAGGAACCAATTCTACTTACTGTTAAGTCAAAGTATGGTATTAAAATACCATACAAATCTAAGAGTCACTGCCTTCCCTCAAGAATACTGTCCTCATATCATGTTTTAGGTATTCAATGGTGATTCAATAAAGAGACAGCGACTTACGGCAAAACAGAGTTATATAATACTGGGAGTCTGGGTCCCAGCACAGTCCCTGGCTGCTATGCAATACTCCTTACCACAGTACTGAAATCCAAAGGATGTTTCCCTTGTTGATCAACTAGCATCATATAATCAAAGTAGATAAAGTTGGGAAAAGACAAAGGGCCGTAAAGTCCAACCTATAAAACCTACAGTGTTGATCGAGAGGAAGACAGCTCCCCCAAGGCTGATTCCAATTGGCTCAACGTAGGGAAAAATTCCTTCCTGACCCCAATATGGCAGGCAGAATAAAACCAGGATCAATATCAAATTAACATTTTAAATGTTAATGTAATAATAAAATGATTTATTACCCAAAACGTGTGATATTATTATTCTCCATATAGGCATCTAGGCCTCTCTTGCACATCCTGCGGCAGAGAGATCCGCAGTCTCACTGCTCTTACAGTAAAGAATCCCTGCCTATGGTGATGGTAGAACCTCCTCTCCTCTAGGTGTAGACGATGCCCCCTGTCTATGGTGATGGTAGAACCTCCTCTCCCCTAGGCGTAGAGGATGTCCCCTGTCTATGGTGATGGTAGAACCTCCTCTCCTCTAGGTGTAGACGATGCCCCCTGTCTATGGTGATGGTAGAACCGCCTCTTCTCTAGGTGTAGACGATGCTCCCTGTCTATGGTGATGGTAGAACCTCCTCTCCTCTAGGTGTAGAGGATCCCCCCTGTCTATGGTGATGGTAGAACCTCCTCTCCCCTAGGCGTAGAGGATGTTCCCTGTCTATGGTGATGGTAGAATCGCCTCTCCTCTAGGTGTAGAGGATGCCTCTTGTCTATAGAGATGGTAGAACCAGCTCTTCTCTAGGTATAGAGGATCCCCCCGTCTATAGAGATGGTAGAACCACCTCTCCTCTAGGTGTAGAGGATGTCTCCCGTCTATGGTGATGGTAGAACCACCTCTCCTCTAGGTGTAGAGGATGCCCCCTGTCTATGGTGATGGTAGAGCCGCCTCTCCTCTAGGTGTAGAGGATGCCCCCTGTCTATGGTGATGGTAGAACCTCCTCTCCTCTAGATGTAGCGGATGCCCCCTGTCTATGGTGATGGTAGAACCGCCTCTCCTCTAGGTGTAGAGGATGTCCCCTGTCTATAGTGATGGAAGAACCGCCTCTCCTCTAGTTGTAGTGGATGTCCCCTGTCTATGGCGATGGAAGAACCGCCTCTTCTCTAGGTGTAGACGATGCCCCCTGTCTATGGTGATGGTAGAACCTCCTCTCCTCTAGGTGTAGAGGATGCCCCCTGCCTATGGCGATGGAAAAACCTCCTCTACTCTAGGTGTAGAGGATGCCCCCTGTCTATGGTGATGGTAGAGCCGTCTCTCCTCTAGGTGTAGAGGATGCCCCCTGTCTATGGTGATGGTAGAGCCGTCTCTCCTCTAGGTGTAGAGGATGCCCCCTGTCTATGGTGATGGTAGAATCGCCTCTCCTCTAGGAATAGAGGATGCCCCCTGTCTATGGTGATGGTAGAACCGCCTCTCCTCTAGGTGTAGAGGATGCCCCTGTCTATGGTGATGGCAGAACCACCTCTCCTCTAGGAATAGAGGATGCCCCCTGTCCATGGTAATAAAAGAACAGACTCTCCTTTAGGTGTAGAGGATGCTCACCATCTACAGTATTGATAGAACTACTGCTCATCTAGGTGTAGAGGATGACCCCTGTCTATGGTGATGGTAGAACCTCCTCTCCTCTAGGTGTAGAGGATGCCCCCTGTCTATGGTGATGGTAGAACCTCCTCTCCTCAAGATGTAGAGGATGCCCCCTGTATATGGTGATGGTAGAGCCATTTCTCCAGTAGGTGTAGAGGATGTCCCTGTCTATGGTGATGGTAGAACCTCCTCTAGGTGTAGAGGATGCCCCCTGTCTATGGTGATGGTAGAACCGCCTCTCCTCTAGGTGTAGACGATGCCCCCTGTCTATGGTGATGGTAGAACCGCCTCTCCTCTAGGTGTAGAGGATGTCCCCTGTCCATGTAGATGATAGAACCACCTCTCCTGTAAGTGTAGTGCATTCCCCCTGTCTTTGGCAGTGCCATAAAGTGTAACTGAACTTGAACATAGCTATATCCATACAGCAGGACACAGGACTACAGTTACATGACCAGTGAAGGTCTTAGGCTGGCTTCACATCTTGTTATGCGCCATACATTGCAAGGACGTGTCAGGGGAATTCCGATGTGTCCTTACAACGTATGGCACAGATATATCCCACAGTATGCAGGAAAAGGAGTGCACAACAGCAGCAGACGGTGACATCACCGCTTCCTCTCTAAGCGACGTAACCGCTCAACGAGAATGGATGAGGGGTTCAATAGTTTGCATTTGATCACCATAGGCTTCTATAGCCTCCACAGAGCGCATATGTTGCTCAGCAGGAAGCTGTAGGATGAAAAAACATAGTTTGCTATGTATTACCATCTTGCCTTTTTCAGCGGATGAGATGTATACTAGTCAGACTGGTCAGGGAATTTTCCTGACGTATATGCTGAGAGTATACAAAAAAAACAAGCCTTAGTGATAGGTTTCCCACTGATCAGACACTTATAACCTATATTGTGGATTGGTTATAGGTCAAAACATTGTTTAAATCCCTTAAATCTGATGCCTCCAGTGCAGTGGCACTGTATGAACAATTTCCCATTTCATGTATCAGTAACGTCATTAGTTCCTAAACTCTTGAAGCTTGGCACAAATATTACATTGCTAAGTGATAAAAGTGTATACGCACTGTGATAACTTCTAGATCATTCATCATGCCAAAGTGGACATCTAGATTAAAGAGCCATTCCGAATGTGATTAAGTTGTCACAGTGGGGTCTCACACGATTTGGTGAATCTCGCAGCGAGTTTTTATAGCTCTTTAATGGGCGACCTTCAGTCATCATCTTCTCACAAATTTGAAAACTTCTACTCACTGATTTATTAGTCATATCTGTGACAATTCTGGGACCATTACAGTTCTCAAAGAGGAAACTCATCTTCTCTGTCTCCCTAAATGGCACCTATGTGTCTCTTTATAAACTGTAGTGATAGTCATTTAAAGGGGATTGTATTATATGACAATAAGAAAGAAGATAAAAATAGAAGAATTCAAGAGATGACGAACACAGCCAGATGGTCCTGTAACTTTTATTACTTACAGTTGAAATCAAAAGTATCTACGCCCTATATAAAGAGACATATTCATGTTTTTCTCACTATTTGACATGAAATCAGAATAAACTTTTCCTGTTATTTATATTAGAATTACCAAAATTATTTATATTTGCCAAATGCCAGAATAATAAGAGAGAATTAATTTTAAGGCATTTTTATGAATTTCTGCAAAGTGAAACATATCAAGACATCAACCAAGAAGTGAAAGGGAACCTATCAGCACATTTTCACAAATACAGCTACTGAAAGGTTCCTATAGAGCCCTATTCACTAACTGACACCCTTCTTTTAGCTAAAAATTGTTTCCTTTACATTCCCATAAATCAAATTTATGCTATATTACCTAGCATCTTATGGGGCATCAGATGGGCTATCCCATGCCTCTTCTCAGCATGTCATGTGACCATGGTGATGTCATCTAAGGTCCTTAACCTAGTAAGATTTGAAACGTCTACCCCATGTATGTATATGATCACATGAAATCACAGCAGCCTCCTTGAACTTCTCCCCCCCCCCATCCTCCATGGAGGCTGCTGTCATTTTATGTGATCACCTACATACAGGGGTAGCAAAACAAAAATATTAGCACCTTTTTAACACAAATCTGCCACAAACTAGCAAATACAATACAGTAACAGTGCCCCCATTGTTGTCAACATAATAACAATGCCCCCATAGTAACAAATATAGTAAAGGGCCCCCCACAGATGCCAATACAGGCAGTCCTCTACTTAAGAACAGCTGACTTACAGACGACCCCTAGTTACAAACGGACCTCTGGATGTTGTTAATTTACTGTACTTTAGCCCCTGCCTACAAAGCTGTAACAGTTGTGTGTAACAGCTGTCTGGCTTTATTGTTAATTTTAACTGGTTCTTACGACAACCCAACATTTTTAAAATACAATTGTCACAGAGACCAAAAAAAAATTGGCTGGGGTTACAATTATAAAATATACAGTTACAACTTACACACAAATTCAATTTAAGAACAAACTTACAGAACCTATCTTGTACGTAACCCGGGGACTTCCTGTACAGTAATGATGTACCCTCAGTAGCCAATATAGTGACAATTCCCCCACTGTAGCCAATAAAGCCACAGGGGCCATTCAACAAGCAATATAGTAACAGAGTCCCCCTCGGAAGCTAATATAGTGATAGTGCCCACACAGTGCCACTACCAGTAGCAATAGTAGCAAATAGTTACATTGCTCCCACAGTAGCCAATGGTCACAGTGAACCAACACTAGCTGATTCCCAAGAGCCCACATTGCAGACAGGTACCAGTGACCCCTCCATAGTAGGCAAGTCCCATTGCCACCAGGGTAGCCAAGTACCAGTTCCCCCAAATAGTAGCGAAGTCCTAGGACTCCCCCTAGTATCCAAGTCCTAGTGCCTCCTCATTAGGAAAGTCCCAGTTCCCCCTATAGTAGCCAAAGCCCAGTGCCCCCAGAGTGGTAAAATAGCAGTTCCCCCAAAAAGTAGCCAAGTCCCCAGTGACCTGGTTTTATAGTATACCCCTCCCCCTTAATAGTTACAATGACCCCATAGTTTAGGAAAAATAATTAAAATGACATAAAATACTTCAGGAACTAAAACAGTCTCCTTTTCCCTAGTTTATTATACCAAACGGCCTCTCATGGTTGTTTTATATAAGCCGCCCTTATACCCTATGGATTCATTAGATACTGCCTCCCCTCACCCCCATGGATTCTTTATGTTCTGCCTTATGTGCCCCCCACTGAGCATTTCTGGGCCCCGGCACTTGCCCAGGTTTGCCCACTGCTGGTGCCGGCCCTGCATCCTGGTCACATGACTTTAAGTGCCCAATAATGTAACAGATCTCTCTCAATGTTTCATACAGAAGCATATCACTGCACTTAGACGGGTCAATCAGGAACAAGGAGGTGGGGCAACGCAAGTAAAATTTCATATGCAGGACTCAATTAGTGTGAATGACTCACATGAAGTGATTTGCATATAGGTTTACAAAGTGATTTTTGTAACATTCCAGCCATAGAAAGGAACAATTTAGGGATAAGGGCAACAGTTTAGTGTTATAGTTTTTAACTAAGTCTTTATTTTGGGTGGGTTAATTTGTGTGACTGGTGCAAGCAGTTTCCACTTTCTTTTCAGCGCAAAGTCAGATAGTAGGCCTATGTGTGGTTTGAGTGGCAGCAGGACTGTGAAAAAATGCATTTATATTTCTGGATTGTTGCAGGACTTGTAGGAATAATATGTGAGATCTCTTCACTTAACACAGCCCCTGACCTCTGCTCTAAGTAACAGCTGTAGCAGATAAGGTCTGTGCAGAAGCTTGAATGCAAAGATCAAAGAACACAGCAGTCTGAGGAGATTCCACAAGTGCTGCAGATACAGCTACAATCTTGCATTTTTCACAGTCCTGCTGCTACTAACATACACAGATATGGTTACACAGAATTCCAGAGCCAATTCCAAACACTGTCTGCAGCTTTCTAAGGCCAGAAGTACTGAAAGATTCACTTTAACACAAAAATCTTTCTTAAAGACAACAATATAACTAAAGATTTATCATTCTCAGTGACTTCTTTAACATTCAGAGCCATATGTCTCATTTAAAATTATTATCTGGAACAGCTGGAAGGAATATCAGCCTCCTACTGAGAGAATTACAGTCTGGTATTGCAGAAATCAATATCCTTCATGGCGAGACCGCAGCAGCCACCACATATGTTTACAGCTATTACTAGTAGGCGCAGAGGGCTGGAGCTATTATGACTGTACTGAGGAAGGAGAACGGGGATCTCAACCTTAAATAATACATTAAAGCACATCTACCACCAGGATGAAGGACTGTAAACCAAGCACATTGACATACTGGTGTGTGCCCCCTCTGGCAGGAACCACTCTTCTTTTAGCTTACGTCCTTTTTATTTTTTTAAAGGGTTTTAAAATTATGCAAATTAGTCTGGCTTCAGGCTCCTTAGATGTTAATGGAGCCCCTCAGGCTCATTTACATATTTTTTAAAGCCTTTTTTTTCTTTAACCTTAAGGACGCAACCTTCATTTTTCCATGTACAGGGCTTCTGAGGGCTTGTTTTCTGCGATAGATGATCTGATCGTTCCTACCATATACTACAATACTACTGTATTGCAGTATAAGGCATTTTTACACCGTATTCTGACAAAGACCTGAGGCTCTTATGGCAACTGATTGCTGCTCCCCAATGAAGTTCCGGGAATCGACCATCGGAATAAAGATGGCGCCACACACATCGGAAGAGTTAATACCATAACCAGAGATATGCACTCTTAGATTTACTGGCATTATGATTGCAATAAAAACACAGCGGTAACAACTGCAGGCGGTGATGGCACCGATGTCGGGTATTAACCCTGTAAATCCTTCTGGCAAAGCTTACATCCTGGCAGCGCATGGGCGACGTCTCATTTTACATCATCAATTACAGTGTGCGATTTGCACAATGTAATAGATGAGATGGAAAATCCCCATTAAAGTACCCTAGGGAGTCTGAAAAATAGTAAAAAAAGAAAAAGAAAAAAAGAAAACAATTGAATTTAAAAAAACTAAAAAATCAAATCCCCCCACCCTTTCCCTAGAACTGATATAAATATAAATAAACAGTACAAAATAATCTATTTTTCAGACTCCCTATCGGCGGATACTCTAACCCGTAAGGCTCAGTAAGGTGTTTGGCGACATCCCATATGTAGCACGGTGCCAAAAACGTTGTGCAGTCGACAGGCCCTTCTGTGGAGCAAAACCAGAGCCTTCACCCCAACACCAAGAGTTTGCCAGCAGCTAGGACTCAAGGCTTTCTCCTGTGATAAAAATACAAGAACCAAGACTAAGTAGGTCGAATGCTCAGTGCCAAATTTCTAAAGAGATTTCCTTGGGACTTCCAGGACTACCAGGCAGGTAGGAAGTACCCATACACTCCCGAAGGGGGACGTTCCCGATTTACCTTTCGACTTACCATGTGCCCGTTTGGGGGGGTCTCGGGGGGCACGAGAGAGGGAGGGTCCAGGGGTAGGGACTAAGGTGGGTGAAAAGGTATAGCTTTATATTAAGGGGGGGCAGCCCTAGGCAGGGACTTCAGCCGACCTGCTACAGAGCCAGAATTTCTCCAGTCATCTATCTTTGCATTGGCGTGACCAATCAGGGACGCCCAATAACGTGATACAGTGCTGTCATCACAGCGGGAAATCAAGTAAGTTAACTCTTAAATTGTCTATGTTGGACCATGTTGCCGAGCACAACCAATAGTCGTGGCTTTGGTGTAGTTGGGCACTCTGTCTCAAAAGGTTCGCCATTCACTGCCCTAGGTAGTTCTAGATCGGAGCCGATCTATACTGTCCTAACTACAGTAGGCAGTATATGTGGATTTTACTGCCCCATCATTCAATGGCAATTAGCCTTATTAGTAAGGCTACAATTGGCGGTCCCCTACTGAAAGTGACACCGACTTACAGGACAAACCCTAGTTACCAGACGCGACCCCTGGCCCACTGTGACCTCTGGTGTGAAGCTCTTACTGGATGCGTTACTAAGCCGCAGACGGCAATGATCAGGCGCTGTAGAGTCTACTGGTAATTGATGAAGCTTTAGTTGATAATTCTTGGTCCAATACACCAAAAATTTGAAAACTCCGATATGTAACTGGACAGCAGGCAAAAGAAAAAACAATTGTCATGAACTTTCCATTATATAACAGCATACAAGTTTCAACTATATAACACAATTCAACTTCAAGAAAAAATCCTCAGACCCTATCTATGTATGTAACACCAGGGCGACTGCCTGTACATGGCGTTAAAACAAGTAATAGCCTCGGGTGTTGGAACACGAGGTTACCATGGCGTACAGGAATCGCGCAAACCCGTGAATATGCGAGCAGGCGAACAAGAAGAGGATAAAAACGCCCTGAGCGGTCGACAACAAAAAAGAGTGGATGAGGCATTGGCAGGAACGCAAGGGCATACATTGTCGCACGGAAGGAAACCCAAGATCCGCGGAGAAAAAGACCCGCGATCAGGTGCTAGCACGATCGCGGGTGTTACCGGGTAAGTCCGTTGCTGCAAGTATGCAGCAGAAGGCTATACCGGCTATGGAGAGGGCTCGGCCCTGCGAGCCCGTTCCCATGTCACGGGACCCGGCCGCGCCGTGCAGTCGGAAGGGTTGGTTAAGTACCTAGGGAGTCTGAAAATAGTAAAAAAAAGAAAAAAAAAGGAAAAAAACAATTGCAATTTTAAAAAAACCTAAAAAATGTCAAAAGATCCCCCACCGACCTCCCTTTCCCTAGAACTGATATAAATATAAATAAACAGTACAAAATAATAAACATGTTAGGTATCGCCGTGTCCCAAAATGTCCGATCTGTTGAAATATAATAACGCGTCCCGGCGTTTAAGCCCTTAATGGAAAATATTGCCCAAAATAAAAAAGTGTAAATTTTTAGCAATTTTGAAAAATATTTAAAAAATCAATACTTATCAAAAGGCCATACAGTCCTTAAAATGGCAGCATTGAAAACGTCATCAAAAGTCGCGGAAAATGACGCCACCCACAGCACCGTACACCGAAGAATGAAAGAGTTATTAGTACCAGAAGAATTTTTTGTACAGGGGGTTTTAATTTTTATAAATATAAGAAAACATAATAAAACCTATACAAATTTGGTATCCTCGTGATTGCACCAACCAAAAGTACAAAGTAGACTTGTAATTTGGGGCGCACAGTGAAAGTCATAAAATCCAAGTCCACAAGGACATGCACAAATGCATTTTTTCACCAATTTCACTGCATTCTAGTTTGCTAATGGCAAATTTGTAAAATACATTGAGTTTAGAATCACTGCCGAGACATTAGGTCCTATTTTTTTGTTGAAAATAAAAGTTACGTTTTAACTATATAATTTTTGTGTTCGGATATGGGTAATCTAGTTTGCTAATGGCAAATTTGAAAAATACATTACTATACATTACACACAGACATGAACTAATAAATGTACTAATACATACAGTTCACAAGGATCCATCCCAGCTTTATATAGATAATCCATACATTAATCATTCTAAAATCATATTTTCTCCTATACACATGTGTGATACACAGACATCGGCTACACAAGTACCTGACATGTTCTGCTATACACATGTGTGATACACAGACATCAGCTACACAAGTACCTGACATGTTCTGCTATACACATGTGTATTACACAGACATCAGCTACACAAGTACCTGACATGTTCTGCTATACGCATGTGTGATACACAGACATCGGCTACACAAGTACCTGACATGTTCTGCTATACACATGTGTGATACACAGACATCAGCTACACAAGTACCTGACATGTCGGCAAATCCCGGGGTATATACAGGGGAAATCGGACGCAAAATGGAAATATTGGGTAAAACTTCGGGTGGAAAACGAAAGCGGGCCTTAGTAAAAGGACCCCCACTATCTTGAATCTTCGCAAGCTCCCCAGCTCTATAACTTGCTACTTACAGATCGAGAAACTATATGAAGTCTGCTCAGCTCACCCATGATGCCTCAGAGGCACACTGTTGTAACAGTCTTCTAAAACTCCTCCTGCTCTATAAACATGCTGCCGGCCATGAGTAAACATGAATTCCCATGTGTGACTGGTTTGCAGGAGCATATTTATGAGTGGTTCTTGATTTAGTACAGCTGGTGTACAATCATCTATATTGTGGGTCCGACGCTGTTTTGGGGGTTTGACACTTTAATAATACAATGTAATCTAATTTAAAAAAAAACATATTTCTTAAATCAGATTTTTTTAAATGTATTCAAACAGTACTGCAAATATTTTTGGAAACAGGCTTTGTGCTTGCACAGTTGAAAGATAAAACGTAATGTAGGAGGAACGCTGTGAAATTCTCTCATGCGGAAGAAAGGTAATGGCGCTTTCCTGCCAAATGATACAGGGAACCCTAAGATTAAAAGCCTAAAGAGTGGTTGTCAGTGTGAAAAACAGCGTATAGGGCGAAGACAACATTTTCGATTATACTATTAAAAAGACAAGTTTTACCCTAGATATTCCAGAAATAATGTAAGAATAGCGCCACCTGCTGTTTATGTAGAACATTTTTTCTGTGCCCGCCATCGGTCAATGAGCACGTGGAGCACATGTCCTCAGGAGATGCTGAGCAACTGCAACCAAAATACTAATCTCTTACGCTCCTATGAAATCTATGTACTGGACAATCCCTTTAATCTATGGAAAACATATTTTATGTATCTGGTTTATTATATTCCAGGAATCTATTTCGGCCACTGAGTACTTACGTAGAGAACCAATGAAGTACATTACTGGTGACGGGTGGTGACATTTCTGGGCTCGGGAAGGAATCATCGCCAGCGCATCGCCACAATCCTGAAGTCATGCGGCCTAAGAGAGTCACCGCCATAAGATCGACCCGATACATTAATATTGATGTGGGACGTTCTCACCTTATTGAAACAATGGTTTAAATTATAAGTTAATAATCAGTCATCATGAGTCACTGAGTGAACTGCCCCTTCACTCTACATAATTGTGTCTTCATATAAGAGATGCAGGGGAGTGTGAACCCATATTCAAACTTCTAAATGACACAGTCTAAAGATTTGGGGTATACAGACAAAATCATATAACAAACTCTTAACACCGTTGTGTCAAGGGTGCCTGGAATGTCCAGGTCCATTTTTGCACTTCGTTCAGCCTTCTTTTAAGCAGGGCGGCGCAGCACTGGGAATACCTGGGCAAGTGCCAGGGCCAGAGCTGCCGGGAGGGGGGCCCACATAAGGCTGTGTATCTAATGAATACATAAGGGTATTTGTGAGAGGGGGGCTTTATAAAAATACCATGAGGAGGCTGTTGGCATGATAACTAGGGAATAGGAGACTCTGTTGTAGTTCTGAATGTCAGTTCACGCAAAGGGGCCCACTGAGGCTCTGTCACCCAGGGGCCCTCCCCATACTGATGCCTGGAGCCGTGCCTGCTTTTAATGCAAATTTTTTAACACACTTTACATATAATAACAGTTTGTAATTTGGTTTTTAATGACATGTAAGACTTTAAAGTGATAGACATTTTATTAATAACACCTTTTTATATAATAGCAGACAAATAACTAAAAATGTGAAAAAATGTTTTTTGTTTAAATAATTTTTTCCATTAAATATTTTTTGAATAAGCAGTATTAAAATGATATAAACCTTTACCAAAAATAGTGTTATAAATTGTACAGTTGTCGGTCCCATCACCATTTCCTAGGAAGAAGTTGCATTGTAACTTTTGAAGCTCTTCTGCCTTCGCTTCAGTTCCCTCCACAAGGTCATATCTATGGAACTGTGGCGCCTATGACACACAATTCTTGTGTAAATGTAAGAATTGGTTTTTAGGTGAAACACAACCGGAGAACAGTTACAGTCAGGAATTTAGAGTGGTATTTAATGCACATTTTTATTGCTACTTAACAGTAAACAACAAACACCATCCTTAAATGATCTTTAAAAAATGACCACAATTGTGTTTCTAGGCTGCCACGGTTCAGAGGAAGCTGATTGATAAAGTGGCCACTATGTCATGGACATGTGTAATAGTACATGGTATCTGCACACGAGAAATAGGGACTTAAATAGCCATTTGCCAGGAGTGATGAAAGGGCTAATAATTAAAAAAAATGTTTTATTGTACTTGTTTAAACCATAATACTACAGTTTTGTGTCCACAGCCAACAGTAGGGGGAGGAGATCACTAAATATGATTTATACAGCACCCAGAGCACTGGAATATAAACGTTCACTGCTGTAAGCCCCTGTGCCTAGTGGTGGTTGTAGAGGAAGTAGGGCTATGGAGGACTGTATTGGAGTCACATCTTATGTAATAAAGGGAACTTGTCATCAGTAGCCATATTTATGGCTCCAATGTCCCATAGAGAAGTAGTGTGCATTTGCTAAGGGTTTTTATAATGAAAGTGGCTTTTCTGATAAGAAAAGTTTTCTTCTGCAAGCCAGTGTCCAATGGGGGTGGCCAGTGAGGAGTAGTTCCCCGCCCCACCCTTGGGAAGGCTATATTCAAAATGGTGAGTGTGAGATCTAACTGTTTGAAGTCAGATCATGTGGAGTGGTTTCCTACGGGTGGGGTGGGGGGGGGGGGGGGGGGCGACACAACTTATTCAGGCCTCTCCGTAGGACATGGGACCACTGCTTGCAGAGCGAAAGGTTAAAACTTTCATCTAACTTTCTTTTTATCAGAAAAACTGTTTATTCAACAATGTGACACACAATTTTATGCGGGACATGGGGGAGCCAAATAATAATTAATTCCTTTATTTATATTAGCGCACACAGATTACGGAGCTTTCCAAACAGTTCTGTCCCCAGTCGGGCTACACATCAAAATAAACAGGGCTCCTGATGACAGGTTCCCTTTAAGATTCTTTAGAGATTGTTATAATATACTTCATTAACAAATTCTGCCGTTGTTGTAAAATAATATCAGAGTGATTTTAGTAATAGATTTGCATCTTAAACGTGAAATGATTATCTATTCTCCACTTTATCTGATTTTCAGGTGGGCAAAGGTTTTGTCTCCTTCATGGATGAGGAGGAGAGGTGGACTTGGATTTGGGGAATTATGAGAGATTTCTGGACATCAGGCGGTACAAGGACAAGAATATCACACAGGGAAGATTTATCACATGTGATCCCCAAGGAGCGACGAGGGACTAACTGGGGAAAACGTACAAGGCGAGTTCAGTGTAGACGGGAGACAAAGATTCACTTCTTTTGTAATAGTTGGTTTTTGTTGTTTCAGTCCTCAGTAGTCATTATATGTGGTGTGCGAAAAGTAATAACAAAAAGTCAAGGTCCAAGGGGACACCATCACAGCTAGTAATGGGTGAGAAGGCTATATGTAGGCCAAGGGTGAACATGAAACATGGCCGCCATTAGTGGATCCAGAATAAGCTTTCCAATGGGAAGCTGTAGCATAGCACAGAATTGTATCAGAAAATTGCCTAAGCAGATTAGTAATATCTTTTGTGGTTTAAAAGTTAGAAAAACACAGATGGTTGCATCAACAGCTTGGAACGTTCCCTGTGGTACACAGCTATGTGATGGTGTTGATTCATGGTGCTAAACACGAGATCAAATGGGAATCTATAGCTTAGAACTTAAAACCCAAGAGATACTGTAAATAGGAGGGGCGTAACTAGAAGGAGGGGAGGGCCCCTTAGCATACATCTGAATGGGCCCCCCTCGTCCTAAAAATATACATATATTTGTATACTAACACTGGAGTTACAAATCAGACACAGTATATACACACCACATATACATACAGAACAGCATATACACACATACATACGTAATAATAATAATAAAATTAATTCTTTATTATACGCACACCACAGATAAGCAGCGCTGCACAAGCATCAAATTTGGTCCCGTCCCATGGGGCTAACAATCTAAAAACCTAACAGTATGTTTTTGATGAAGTACCATACCCCCAAGCATCAGATACACAGGAATACAGAATATACACATTACATATCCGGCGTCCCCACTTAAGGACACCCGACTTACAGACAAACCCATAGTTACAGACGGACCTAGCCCCATGGTGGGGACATCGGTGTGAAGCTCTCTGGATGCTTTACTATAGTCCCAGACTGCAATGATCAGTTGTAAGATGTCTGTAATGAAGCTTTATTGATAATTCTTGGTCCAATTACACCAAAAATTTTGAAACTCCGATTGTCACTGGGGCAAAAGAAAAAAAATTGTCTAGAACTTCCATTATAAAATATACAGTTTCGACTTACATACAAATTCAACTTAAGAACAAACCTCCAGACCCTATCTTGTATGTAACCCGGGGACTGCCTGTATATGGGCACAGCACAGTACTACTACTCCTATCCTGTATATATGGGATATGGGGATTTTCCTCATTCATTACAATGTGCTATCAGCACATTGTAATGAAGGGGTCAAAACTAAATAGCCTCGGGTCTTCGGAAGATCCGAGGCTACCATGGAGACGGATCGCCGCCCCCGATGACGTTACGGGGAGCGGCCATCCCAGGTAAGATGGCGGCGCCACAGCCCATGCTGTGAGAACACCCGCGATCGGTGCTAACAATATGCAGCAAAGACTTACCGGCTGTGGAGAGGGCTCAGCCCGTGAGCCCTCTCCATGCACCGGGAACCGACCGCGGCCGGGATTACCGGCGTATAAGACGACCCCATAGAAGACAGAAGATTTTTCTGTCTTCAAAAGTCGTCTTATACGCCGGAATATACGGTATATAATTTTTGTGTTCGAATATGGGTAATCTAGTTTGCTAATGGCAAATTTCAAAAATACATTACTATACATTACACACAGACATGAACTAATAAATGTACTAATACATACAGTTCACAAGGATCCATCCCAGCTTTATATAGATAATCCATACATTAATCATTCTAAAATCATATTTTCTCCTATACACATGTGTGATACACAGACATCGGCTACACAAGTACCTGACATGTTCTGCTATACACATGTGAGAGATGCAGACATCAGCTACACAAGTACCTCACATGTTCTGCTATACACATGTGTATTACACAGACATCAGCTACACAAGTACCTGACATGTTCTGCTATACACATGTGTGATACACAGACATCAACTACACAAGTGCCTGACATGTTCTGCTATACACATGTGTGATACACAGACATCAGCTACACAAGTACCAGACATGTTCTGCTATACACATGTGTGATACACAGACATCAACTACACAAGTGCCTGACATGTTCTGCTATACACATGTGTGATACACAGACACATCCCCGTAAGGGGCACATCTCTACCATAAAGGATAGGCTGGAATCAATTTTTATGGGTCCCAATGTTTAAAATACAAAAAACAACGTATATCCTTTATAGTGAGCGCGGGACCCAAACCGCAATGTTCGTGTTTTGAACAAACGAAAGTCGTCTTAGGTTTAGTTAAACTTGGCCCCACTGGTAAACACCCGCCAATTCAGTGCCGGCATGCGCACACTCCTCTTCGTGATGATCGGGCTCGCTTGACATCCACGCGTTTCACAATATCTCTGCTAGAATTAAATGCATTGGACAAAGCCCAGATGTTGTAAAGCCATTAAAACATGATGGTGCCAGCAGTGATCCAGCAGTGGGTCGTGCAAAGGGCCCATTTAAGAGTCAACACCTCAGGATCAGTGCAAGACACCAATCAGGGGTGTTTGGATGAGTCCGTGCCTCAGCCACATTACAATGCTTTCACTACTACTTTCCTTTGGCCCAGTTGCAGCACCTCAATTCACCTCTGGATTTTGTTTGTAAAAAAAAGGCTCAGCTGAAAGAAGTTGATTGTTGACAGAGTGCTCACCCTACATGCCTAGGCTAGCCTGATTAGGCTGGCCGCAGCAGATATGGGTTATCAACAGATGGTGGACAGAGGCGCCATGTGGACTACAGCGAAGTATAACTTCTTTGTAATCCTTACACTATTAAAAAAATAAAATTTCGATCCATAACTTAAGTGATAGGAAAGCAAAGTGTGAAGCTGGCGGCAGGTGGTTGACAGCGTCCTCCTTAACATATCCAACATTATAACGTAATAGTGAAAAAGCAGCGGGTTGTGAACCCAATGTGCTATCTACTGGTTTGAAATTTGGGCCACCTACAGGCGTTATCATGGCCATCTTGGTATTCACCTTTCAATCTATACAGGGAATCTGCGGAGAGATCACAAGGTGGTGGTGAGTCCCTGCATGGACAGCATCTGGACCCAGCAGGTAAGAACACTGGTAATGGTACCAAGGGGTCAGGATATGAATTGCTCAAGCAGTCTGAAGTTAAGGCAAGCGCCTACGAGCAGAGTCAGAAATCAGGGAGAGGGGCATGGCCAAAAGCACAGGAGTACAAAAGAAGAAAGGTCGGTATTCCTAGGCGCAACGATCAAGAATGGAGTCAGGTACTCAATAGACGCGAAAAACTAACAGCAAAACAGTCAAAACTAGGACCTTTGCTCAGGTGCTAGGGGAGCAGGGGGTGGCGTATGAGGTACAGGTTTGACACACTGATAGGCTGCAAGAGCCATGGACTGGGTACAGTCTGTTCCATTAAGAAGGGAGAGAAACAACACCAACACCCTAAGGGAGCTGGGAGGAGCAAGGACGCATGACAGAAGAGTGAATACGCAGAAGGGTTTGCTGGAACATGGCCAGACAAGCGTTATAAGTAAGCTGGATGTGACAGGGAAACCAACAGGGGCAGACACATCCCACTGTAACAAATACAACTTTTGGGCCAGTGATTGAAAGGTCAACCAAAACTTGAATGAATTAAGATGGAGTCAACCAATTAAACCCAACAACAATCAAGGAAAGGGGAGTGTCCCACCCATGTTTAAAGGTAACTTTTTATGTAGATTGTTAAGATAAGAGAAGGAAGGTAATAAGAACATTCAATCAATGATGTTTGTTTCTGACAATGCATAATGTAAGTGATATGCATCTTACATTTTACTGTACCATCCTTCTTGATAACCTGACCATATCTTATGCTGTTCTGTCCATTTAGAACCGGTGTGGAGTGTGGGCACCTACTGTGGTTTGGTGGAGAAACTGCTGGCAAAAAGTCCAGGGAAATTTTGGATCACGGGAAAGTCAGTTTGCTAAATTTTTGCACCATGGTATATCAATGGATAGAGATCGAAACACAATTTAATAAATTCCCATTCATCCAGATAGAAGTGATCTTTTAATCAGAAACTATTAGAGAATATTTAATAAATCATGAAGCGGCCCCTTCGGTATTATATAGGTATATAAAATATTGATAACCCAAGAGATGATCAATATCCAGGCATCGGTGTTGTGGAGGATAATAAAATGCTGTAAATCTCGTCCCGCGATATATTAAATGTATCACTGATTAACCATGATCCATGCAGTGCACCTCATCTGCATGGTCTTTCATATAGACACAAATCGAAGGACATCTTAAGTGCCTCTAAATGGTGCTTAGTCTGTTTAGCCCATGGGAAGGTTTACGCAATTCATCCATCAATCGACCAGCTCTGTCAGTCATTGGGCTATTTCACTTTGCAACAAAGCGATAAGCTGAGATATGACAGGTCGCGATGACGAAACAGGAAAGTTTTTTTTGGGGCCTTGTGTTCCCTTCTATTTTATATTTTACATCAAATAGGACAAACTGCTACACAAAAGGAAGAATAACAGAATAAAGTGATTCTGTGACTGGAATAAAACACCTTAAAAAGTGGCGGAAAAATAACATTTACCTAAACATGGAAATGACAAATGAGACTGAAACTGCAGTTCAGCAATTCTACAAATACAAATTGTGAAAATTCACAGGGTTATCTTAAAAATGTTGATTGAAAATGAATAAAAACAACCTGAAAGGCTCAGGATATGCATTAATGGTTGTTCCCCTGAGGATCAGGAAAAAAATGTTGCAATTGCCTCAGCCAGAGCAGTATAGGAACCAATCTACTACTGTTAAGTCAAAAAGTTGGTAATAAAATACCATAAAATCTAAGAGTCACTGCTTCCTTCAAGACATACTGTCCTCATACAGTTTTAGCGTATTCAATGAAGTGATTCAATAACGAGACAGCGACTTACGGCAAAACAGAGTTATATAATACTGGGAGTATGGGTACCAGCACAGTCCCTGGATGCTATGCAAACCACTCCTTACCACAGTACTGAAAATCCAAGGATGTTTTCCCTTCGTTGATCAACTAGCATCATATAATCAAAGTAGTAAGTTGGGAGAAAGACAAAGGGCCCGTAAAGTCCAAACCTATAAAACCATACAGTGTTGACGAGAGGAAGCAGCTCCCCAAGGCTGATTCCAATTGGCTCAACGTAGGGGAAAAATTCTTCATGACCCCAATATGGCAGGCAGAATAAAACCAAGGATCAATATCAAATTAAAAATTTAAATGTTAATTGTAATAATAAATGATATTACCCAAAACGTGTGATATATTATTATCCATATAGCATCTAGGCCTCTCTGCACATCTGCGGCAGAGAGTCCGCAGTCTCACTGCTCTTACAGTAAAAGAATCCTGTGTCTATGGTGATGTAGAACCACCTCTCCTCTAGGTGTAGGAGGATGCCCCTGTCTATTGTGATGGTAGAACAACCTCTCTCTAGGTGTAGAGGATGCCCCTGTCTATGGTGATGGTTTTGTAAGAACCACCTCTCCTCGCGGTGTAGAGGGAATGCCCCCTGTCTATGCTGATGGTAGAAATGCCTCTCCTCTAGGTTGTAGAGGATGCCCCCCTTGTTCTATGGTGATGGTTTTAGAACCCTCTTACCTAGGCGTAGAGGATGTCCCCTGCATGTGATGGGTTAGAATCGCCTCTCCTCTAGGTGTAGAGGATGCCTATTGTCTATAGAGATGGTTAGAACCACCTCTTCTAGGTGTAGAGATGCCCCCTGTCTATGGGGATGGTTAGAGCCGCTCTCCTCTACGTGACTAGAGGAGCCCCGTCTATGGTGATGTAGAACTCCTCTCCAGGTGTAGAGACGCCCCCTGTCTATGGTGATGGTAGAACCTCCTCTCTTAGGTGTAAGGACGCCACTGTGGTCTATTCGGGATGGTTAGAGCCTCCTCTTCCTCTAGGGTAGAGGAGCCCCCTGTATTATTGGTGATGGTAAGCCGGCTCTCCTCTAGGTGTAGAGGATTCCCCCTGTCTATGGTGATGGTTTAGATGGTAGAAACCTCTCTCCTCAGATATGTAGCGGATGCCCCTGTCTATGGTGAGGTAGAAAACCGCCCTCTCCATAGGTTTGTAGAGAATGCCCCCGTCTATGTGATGTAGAACCTCCTCTCCTCGAGTTGTAGAGGATGCCTCTGCTATGGTGATGGTAGTAAACCGCCTCTCCTCTAGGTGTAGAGGGATGCCCCCTGTCCAGGTGATAAAAGAACAGACTCCTCCTCTAGGTTGTAGAGGGGATGCTCACCATCTACAGTATTGATAGAAACTACTTACTCGCTAGGCGTAGAGGATGAACCCTGTCTATGGTGATGGTAGAACCTCCTCTCCTCAAGATGTAGAGGATGTCCCTGTCTATGGTGATGATGGAAGAACTTTACTCTCCTCTAGGTGTTAGAGGATGCCTCCTAATCTATGCGATATGGTTAGAGGTCGCCTCTCTCTAGGTGATAGAGGATGCCCCCCCCCCTGTCATGGCGATGCTAGAACTGCCTTTCCTCTAGGTGTAGACGATGCCCCCTGTCTATGGGTGATGGGTAGACACCGCCTCTGCTCTAGTGTAGAGGATGCCCTTGTCCATGTAGATGATAGAACCACTCTCCTCTAGGTGTAGACGATTGCCCCCTGTTTATGGTGATGGTAGATCCGCCTCTCCCCTAGGTGTAGAGGATGCCAACTGTCTGGTGATGGTTAGAACCGCCTCTCTCTAGTGTAAAGGATGCCCTTGTCTATGGTGATGGTAGACACCGCCTTCCTATAGGTGTAGATGATGATCCCCTGTACATTGTAGATGATAGGAACCACCTCTCTGTAGGTGTAGTGCATTGTTTTTTTTTTTTTCCCCCCCCGCTGTCTTTGGCAGTGCCATAAAGTGCTGTGTAACTGAATGGCTTGTTGACATAGCGATATCCATACAGCAGGACACAGGACTACAGATTACATGACCAGTGAAGGTATTAGGCTGGCTTCACATCTTGTTATGCCGCCATACGTTTGCAAAAGTACGTTGTCAGGGGAATCAATGTGTCCTAAAACGTTATGGCACAGATATTATTCCCAGTATGGGGAAAAAGGATGCCACAACAGCAGCAGAGGTGACATCACCGCTTCCTTCCTAAATCGAACGTAACCCGCTCAACAAGAATGCATGAGGGGTTCCAAAGTGGCAAAATTTGATCACCATAGGCTTCTATCAGCCTCCACAGGCGCATTGTGGCTCAGCAGGAAGCTGTAGGATGAAAAGACCTAGTTTGCTATGTATTACCATCTTGCCTTTTCAGCGGGATGAGATGTATACTAGTCAGACTGGTCAGGGAATTTTTACTGACGATATGAGGAGAGTATTACAAAAAAAAACAAGCCTTGTGATAGGTTTCCCACTGATCAGACACTTATAACCTATATGTGGATGGTTTATAGTCAAAACATTGTTTAAATCCCTTAAATCTGATTTGCCTCCAAGTGCAGTGGCAATGTATGATACAATGTCCCATTTCATGTCATCCAGTAACGTCATTAGTTCCTAAAAAATTAAGCTTGGCACAAATATTACAGGTGCTAAGTGATAAAAGTGTATACGCACTGTGATAATTCTAGTCATTATCATGCCAAGTGGACTTCCGATTAAAGGGAGCCATTCCGAATGTGATTAATGTTGTAACAGTGGGGTATCACCACGATTTGGTGAATCTCGCAGCGAGTTTTCATAGCTCTTAATGGGCGCGTGACCTTCAGTTCATCATCTTTCAAAAATTTGAAGAATTCTATCACTGATTTATAGTAATCTGGACAATTGCCTGGGACCCATTACAGTTCTTAAAAAGAGGAAACTCTCTTCGATCTGCGTCCATAAATGGCACCTATGTGTCTTCTTTTATAAACTGTTAGTGATAGTATTTAAAGGGGGTTGTTATTATTATGACAATTAAGAGAAAAGAAGATGAAAAATAGAGGAAATTCAAGAGATGGGAAGCACAACCAGATAGCCTTGTAACTTTTATTACTACAAGTTGAAAATCAAAAGTATCTTACGCCCTATATAAAGAGACTTATTCTTTTTCTCACTATTGATTTTGAAATCAGAATAAATTTTCCTGTTATTTAATTAGAATTACCAAAATATTTATATTTGACCAGAAATGCCACAGAATAATAAGGAGAGAATTAATTTAAGGCATTGTTCGACTTATTCTGCAAAGTGTGAAAAACACATATCAAGACATCATCCAGGAAGTGAAAAGGGAACTATCAGCAGACATTTCATAAATACAAGCAGCATGAAAGGTTCCCATAGAGGCCCTATTCCTAACTCTGCACCCTTCTTTAGCTAAAAATTGTGTTCCCTTCACTCCATAAATCAAAAATGGTATGCAATGAATTACGCTAGCATCATATGGGGGCATCAGATGGGCTATCCCGATGCCTCTTCTCAAGCATGTCATGTGACCATGGTGATGTCATTCTAAAGGGCTCTTAACCTAAGTAAGATTAAACGTCTACCCCATTGTATGTATTATGTATATCAAATGAAATCACAGGCAGGCCTCCTTGAATTCTATCTCTCCCCCCCCCCATCTCCATGGAGGCTGCTGTTCATTTTTGTGATACCATCCATTGGGGTAGCAAAACCAAAAATATTAGCACACTTTTTGGACCACAAATTGCCCCAAACAGCAAATACAGTAAAAACAGTGCCCCCATCTGTTGCCAATATATAACATGCCCCATAATAACAAATATAGTGAAGGGCCCCCCCAAAAGGATGCCAGTATACAGGGCAGATCCTCACTCTAAGAACAGCCGACTTAAGACGGGAGGGGGGACCCTAGTTCACAAACGGACCTCGGACGTTTGTTTAATTTACTGTACTTAGCCCTAGGCTTCCAAAAGAGCTGTAAGTTATTAAATATGTCCTGCAATTAGTTTATTGTAATAATACGGGTTCTTAGACAATTCTAAAACATTTTTCAAAAATACAATTGTCACAGAGCACCAAAAAAAAGTTGGCTGGAGCTACAATTATAAAAACAAACTCAAACTCTTAAGAACAAAACCTAAAGAAAACCATCTTGTACGTAACGGGGGGGGACTGCTGTATACGTAATGGGCACCCTCAGTAGGCCACAGCAGTGACACAATTCCCCCCACAGTAGCATAAAGGCCACAGGGGCCATTCAAACAAGCCAATATAGAACAGAGTCCCCCCCTCGGAGCTTAAATGTATAGGTGTAGTGCCCACAACAGTGCAATATATATTGCCCCTATAGGTAGAAAATAGTTACATTGCTCCCACAGTAGCTAAGGTCCACAGTGCCCCAAATTAGCCAACTTCCCAAGGAAACAGCTAACATTGAGACCAGGGCCAGTGACAAAACCCACCCCCCATAGTAGGACAAGTCCATTACACCAGAGGTAGCCAAGTTACCAGTTCCCCAAAATAGTAAGCGAAAGTCCTAGGACTCCCCTTTGTACATTAGTCCAGTGGCCCCCTCATTAGGAAAGTCCCAGTTCCCCCATAGAGCCAAAGCCCAGTGCCCCCAGCAGTGTGTAAAATAGCAGTTCCCCCAAAAAAAAGTAGCCAAGTCCCCAGTGAAACCTGTTTTTAAGTATACCCCTCCCCTTTTAATAGTTGACAAGGACCCCATAGTCTTAGGAAAAATAATATTATAAAGATGACATAAAAATATACAGTGTTTCTCTTCTCTTCTCTTGTGTCCAATTTCCAATGGCGAGGAGCGCACTCAAGTGCGATCGATGGACCTCATCATAACATTCCAGCTCGGGTCAGAGACCTTCTGGCATTCCATGTGACTGGTGCCGGCAGACACATCATCACATGGCACCATGGGAAAATAGAGGACCAAGGAGCTTGGAGCTCCAGTGGCCCTCTGTGCCCAGGAGGTGTCCGGGGCCCCCTCATTATCTTCTTTCCATTATTTGGGCATTTGGCAAATATAAATAATGTAGTAATCCTAATTGACTTTGTTTATTCTTATTTCATGTCATGATTCAGAAAAATTAAATAAAATTACAATATTTTATATTATGGTGTAATTTCTGGTCTTCAAGTGTATGGCCCACATTTAGTCAAAACTTGTGCTAATGGCGCGACATGCTGTTATGGCCTCACTAATGTGCGGGTTTGGAGCCGATTATGTTATACTTGGTGGACGGTCTTTAATTATCTGGAGCACCCTGCACTGCTCGGGAGTGGCACCAATATAAATGTTGTGTGCAAAGGCGGTCTCCTAAATCAGCACTCAGAAATTTTGTGGCCACAGCAGGGACACACTGCAGCCAACACACAGCAATAAATGGTGCAAACACCTCCCATCTACTCTCCCAGGTCGGCATTGCCTCGTGTCTCAAGAATGTCATGTGACCCAGGGACGTCATCAAGGCCTTTAGCACAGACATGCAACATGTATCAAAAGAACCACCAGCATTATTATCTGATCACATGACATACAAGCAGTCCATAGACTTATTCTCTCCCCTTTCCATGGAGGCTGCTCTGATTTATGTGGACCAGATTACAGTACATGGGGAACATTGCAAATGTAACAGAACCTGAGAAGATGTACCCTGGGCATGTTGGGCCACCAGGTTGCAGTAGGCCCCTGGGTACCAGCGCCTCAGTCGGCCTATTTGTAGTGAATACAGTTGTAGTGGCATTAAAAAATTCCAAGAAACTAAAACGTTCCTGATTATATATAAGCACATCTAACCCTATGGATTCATTAGGATCCTGCCACTCCCTACACGCCGCATGGATTCTTTATGTTCTGCCTATGTGCCACCCATGAGCATTTGGGCACCGGCACATTGCCCACGGGATTGTCAGTGATGGTCCGGCCCTGCAAGCTGGGATATGACTTTAAGTCGCCCAAAATGTTAACAGATCTCTTCAAATATTTCACACCAGAAAGCATATCACTGAACTTAGACGTGCATCCCAGTAGTAACGAAAACGGGGGGGAAGGAAACGCAAGTAAAATTTCAATAATGCAGGACTCAATTAGTCTCCTCCTTTGTTGAAATGGACCACATGAAGTGATTGCTAATCAGGTTTACTATATAGAGTGATTTTTGCTAACATTCCAGCCATGAAAAGGGAACATTTAGGGATAGGGCGCAAACTATTTCGTTATTTATGTTTTTTTAAGTCTTATATTTTGGGTGGGTAATTTTGGTTGTGGACAGGTGCAAGGCAGTTCCACTTCTCTGTCAGTGCAAAAGTCAGAACCTAGTATTGGCAGTCAGGGTGTAAAAAAGCATTTATATTCCCAGATTGTTGCAGGACTTGTAGGGAAAGAATAATATGCGGAGACTCTTTCACAAGAGCCCCTGACCTCTGTCTAAGTTAAACAGCCTGTTTTGTTTGTATGAAGGTATAAAGGTCTGTGCAGAAGCTGAATGCAAAGATGGCCAAAGAACACAGCAGATCTGAGGGAGATTCGACAAGTGGCTGACGAACAGCTACAATCCGCATTTTTTTTCACAGTCCTGCTGCTGGACTAACCTACACAGATTATGGTTTACACAGAAATTCCAAGAGCTAATTCCAAACAACTTTCTGCAACTTTCTAAGGCCAGGAAACCTGAAAGATTTCCCTTTAGACTTTTATAACACAAATCACTCTTCGTATTAAAGACCAACAATATCACTAAAGATTTATCATTCGCAGTGACTTTTTGTAAACATTCAGAGCCATATGTCTATTTTCAAAATTATTATCTGGAACAAGTGGGAAAGGAATATCAGCCTCCTACTGAGAGAATTACAAGTCTGGTATTG
This sequence comes from Engystomops pustulosus, assembly GCA_019512145.1. Classification (NCBI taxonomy): domain Eukaryota; kingdom Metazoa; phylum Chordata; class Amphibia; order Anura; family Leptodactylidae; genus Engystomops; species Engystomops pustulosus. Next base: position 244,749,472 of record CM033642.1, on the reverse strand, counting down.
CAGAGAAACTCAATATCCTTCAGGTGACAAGACCGCGAGCAGACCCCAAGATGTTACGGCTATTCAACATAGTAGGCGCAGATGGGCTTGGAGCTATTAGGACTGTGATGAGGAAGGAGAACGGTGATCTCAACATTAAAATAAGACATTTTAAGCACCCATCTACCCCAGGAATGAAGGATGATGTCAAACCAAGCAACATTGACCCAATACTCGGCCCGGCCTGCCCCACTCTGGCAAGGAAGACACCACTCTTCTTTAGCACGTATGCTCCTTTTTTAATTTTTTTTTTTTAAAGGTGTTTTTTTTTTTAATAAATTGATGAAGAATTACGTCAGTGGAGGACTTCCGTTCGGCTACACTTTAGAGGTGTAATGGAGCCCTTCAGGCTCATTTACCATATTTTTTTTAAAAGCCCTTCTTTTCTTAACATAGGACGCAAACCTTCAGTTTTTGATCATTACAGGGCTCTGAGAGGGCTAATTTTCTGCTAGACTCAGATGATCTGACGTTCCTACCTATGCTACATACTACTGTATTTAAGTAAGTATAAGGGCTTTTTCACGCGTCTTCTGAAAAAAAGACCTTGAGGCTTTCATGGCAATCATGATGTGCTACACCCAAGGAAGTTCCGGGAAAATCGACCATCGGTAAAAAAAAAAGATTGGCGCACCACACATCGGAAGAGTTAATACCCGAGGTTTGGCACTCTGTAGATTTACATCGCTTGCATTTATGATTGAACCAATATAAGAAACACAAGCACGGGAACAACCGCGGTCGGTGATGGCACCCGAGTTGGGGATATATAACACTTTGTAAATCCTTATGGCAAAGCTTAATCCTGCAAAGCCAGGGGCGACCATTCTCATTTTACATCATCATATAGCAACGTATTCGATTTGCACAATGTAATAGATGAGATGGAGAAATCCCACATTAACCCCTTAACGACTTGGCCTTGTTTAGTTTTCACTCAACTTTCACAATTCTTTTTCACTCACCAAACTTCAAGAACAATGTCTATAACTTTTTTCATTATTCCACATTAAAGAGCGTGGTGTTATTTAGGCTTTATTTGTCCTGCGTACACAATCGGACACTTCACCAGGACGGTATTTAATTATTCTATGGGTGTACTGGGAAAGCGGGGGGAAAGAAAAAAAAACAAAAAAATTCAAAAATGGCTATGTGAAAATGGTGAAAACAACCGCCATCTTGTGACGTTTTTCTGTGGGGCTTGGATTTTACAGAGCTTTTCACTGCGTCCCAAATAATGACATTGTGCTACTCTTATTTGAATGTGGGTCGGTTACGATACGTGGGATACCAAAATTTGGTAAGGTTTTATAATGTTTTACATTAATTTCAAAAAAATTAAACCTCCGTGTACAAAATATTTTTTTTAATTTGCCATCTTTGGGGCCAATAACTTTTTCACGAATTGGGGTGTACGGAGACTGTTGGATAGTGTCATTTTTTTGCGAATTTGGATGCCGTTTCATTACTATAATTTTTGGGGACTGTTGCGACCTTTTGTGTATCCACTTTTTTATAATCTTTTATAATTGTTCAAAATGGCAGACAAAAAAAATGCCTCATTTTTCGAACCTTGGAACGTATTGTTCCGTTACGGGTGTTAAACATAGTTGAAAAATCATTATCTATTTTGACTAGATCAGGCATTTATGTGAAACGCGGCGGGCGATACCTAATGTGTTGTTGGATTTTTACTGTTTATTTATTTTATTATCATTCTAGGTGGGGGAAAGGGGGTGGTGATTTTGAATTGTTTAGGTTTTTATTATAAATTTTTGTTTTTTTTTTTTTTAACTTTTTGTTCTTTTACTTTTATAGTTTTCAGAACTCCTTGAGGGTATGCTCTAACCCTAGGTCAGTGTTGTGACGCGAAACCTATGGGCACGGTGTGCACCAAAGTTGGCACTGGAGCCTTTTCCTGTGGTGCACCCAGGGGCCTCCCCGCAAAGTGTGGCACCAGCGTTTGCAGAGCGATCAAGGTTTCTCCGTGATACAACACTCCAGCCCAAGACCACGTCGATGCTCGAAGTTGCCATGTCGTATACAAAGAGTAGATTTCCGTGGCTTCAAGGGATACAGGAAGGCAGCAAGAAAAGGTGTGGAAGAGAGATGGGGGATTTTGGGGTCAAATGGAAGTTCCTACTCTGGGTCCCGTGGATTCTCTATCTCTTCCAGGGACCCTGGAGGGGGGAAGATAAATATCCAAAATTTTCTCATCATCCTACTATTTGCATTTGCTGTGAAACTAAGGACGGCATACGATTATAATCTGTCCATACAGGCAGGATCAATATAGTTACTGCTTAAAATTGTACATGTTGGCACTCTTTGCGACATAATAGTAGGTTTTTGGTTGTGTCTTGGCAGATCTGTCTCCCAAAGGTTCGCCATCACTGCCCTAGTGTAGTCTGATCGATCATATCATAAGCCTACTACAGTTATGCGGAGTTATATGTGGAATTTTACTCGCATGCATTACAATGTGCAAATTAGCGACCATTGACCAATACAGGCGGTCCCCTACTTACAGGGACACCCGACTTACAGACAACCCATAGTTACAGACGGACCCCTTGCCCACTGTGGAACCTCTGGTTGAAGCTCTCTGGATGCTTTTACTATAGTACCCAGACTGCAAGGATCAGCTGCTTTTGTAAGATGTCTGTAATGAAGCTTTATTGTAATTCTTGAGGGTCCAATTACACAAAAATTTGTGAACCCGATTTGTAACTGGGGCAAAAGGGAAAAAAAATTTTGTCTAGAAACTTCCATTATAAATATACAGTTTAAATACATACAAATTCAAGTAGCTTAAGAAAAAACCTCCCAGACCCTATCTTGTATGTAACCGGGGAACTGACCTGTACACTGGGTTCTAAAACGAAAGTAGCCCCTCGGTGTTCGGAGAACACCCGAGGTTATCACATGGGCGAACGGATCGGCGCGCTCACCCCGTGACGTCATCGGGGCAAGCCAGCGATCCACAACAGATGGCGGGCCCATGCGGCGCACCATCCTCTTTGAAAGCCCGTGGCAGCATTGCCGCGGCTATCGCGGAGGAGGGGGAAAACACCCGCGATCGCTGGTTGCTAGCACCGATCGCGGGGTCGTACCGGAAGCCTCCTTGGCTGGCAAATATGCAAGACAACAAAGACTTACAGGCTATGGAGGAGGGCTCGGCCCGCGAGCCCTCTCCATGCACCGGGTACACGGGCGGCGCGGCCGTGCGTAGGGAACGGGGTATTAAGTACCATAGGGAGTCTGAAAAATAGTAAAAAAAAGGAAAAAAAAAAAAAAAAAAAGAAAAACACATTGAATTTTAAAAAAAACCCTAAAAAAAATCAAAATCCCCCCACCCTTCCCTACGAACTGATATATAAATAAACAGTACAAAATAAGAAACATGTTAGGTACGCCGTGAGTGTCCCAAAATGTCCGTCTGTTGAAATATAATAACGCTTCCCGCGTTTAAGCCACTAAATGAAAAATAATCGCCCAAATAAAAAAAAGTTGTAAATCTTTTTTGGCAATTTTAAAAATATAAAAAAAATCATACTTATCAAAGGCCATACAGTCCTTAAAATGGCAGCATTGAAAACGTCATCAAAAGGTCGCGGAAAATTACGCCAACCACAGCACCGTCACCGAAGATAAAAAGAGTTATTAGGACCAGAAGAATTTTTGTACAGGGGGTTTCACTATTTATAAATATAAGAAAACATAATACAACCTATACACTGGTATCCTCGTGATTTGCACCACCAAAAGTACAAGGTAGACTTGTAATTTGGGGCGACCAGTGAAAGTCATCAAATCCAGTCTCCACAAGAAAACATTGCACCAAATGCATTTTTGACACCAATTTCACTGCATTCTATGTTTGATAATTGGCAATTTGTAAAATACATTTGAGTTTAGATCACTCACCCTGCCGGAGACTTAGGGTCCTCTATTTTTGTTGAAATAAAAGTATTGTTAACTAATAATTTTTTGTGATGGTATATGTGGTAATCTAGCTTTGCTAATGGCAACATTTGAAAAATAGCATACTATACTTACACCACAGACATGACACTAATAAATGTACTAATAGACAGTTCACAAGGAATCCATCCGACACATCTAGATAGATCTCCAAGCCAACATTAATCATTCTAAAATCATATTTTCTCCTATACACATTGTGTGATACACAGACATGGCTACACAATACCTGACATGTTCTGTATTACACATGTGTGATTACACAGACATCAGATACACAAGTACCTGACATGTTATGCTACTACACATGATCAGACACAAATTCGCTACAAAACCTGACCATTTGCTTAACATGTGTATTACACAGAATCAGCTAACAATACCCACATGTTCTGCTATACACATGTGTATTAACAACGACATCAGACTAAACAAGTACCTGACATGTTCTGATACGCATGGTGTGATACAAAGACATCGGATACACAAGTACCTGACATGTTCTGCTATACACATGTGTGATACACAGACATCAGCTACACAAGTACTGACTGTTCTGCTATACACATGCTGTGATACACCGACATCACCTACACATATACCTGACGTGTTTGCTTTATACATAGTGTGATACACAGACATCAGCTACACAAGTACCTGACATGTTGTGCGATAAATATGTGTGAACACAGACACAGATACACAAGTACCATGACATGTTCTGCTATACACATGTGTGAGACACCCAGACATCAACTACAAAAGTCCTGACATGTTCTGCTTACACATGTGTGAGACACAGACCATCAATATACAAAGTGCCTGACATGTTTGCTATACACATGTGTGAGACACAGACATCAACTACACAAGTGCTCGACATGTTCGGCTATACACATGTGTGAGACACAGACTCAACTACACAAGGGCCTGACATGTTCTGCTATACAATTGTTGATACACAGACAGTCAGCACACCAGTACACTGACTGTCGTCATACACATGTGTGCTACCAGACACACTACACAAGTAAACATGACGGTTCTGATAACACATGGTGATAAAGACTAGCTAACAAGTACCGGACAGTCTGCTATACACAGTGTGATACACAGACATCAGCTACACAAGTACCTGACATGTTCTGCTATAACATGCGTGATACACAGACATCACCTACACATATACCTGACATGTTGTGCTATACACATGTGTGATACACAGACATCAGCTACACAAGTACCTGACATGTTCTGCTATACACATGTGTGAGACACAGACATCAACTACACAAGTGCCTGACATGTTCTGCTATACACATGTGTGAGACACAGACATCAACTACACAAGTGCCTGACATGTTCTGCTATACACATGTGTGATACACAGACATCAGCTACACCAGTACCTGACATGTTCTGCTATACACATGTGTGATACACAGACATCAGCTACACAAGTACCTGACAGGTTCTGCTATACACATGTGTGATACACAGACATCAGCTACACAAGTACCTGGCATGTTCTGCTATACACATGTTAGAGACACAGACATCAGCTACACAAGTACCTGACATGTTGTGCTATACATATGTGTGATACACAGACATCAGCTACACAAGTACCTGACATGTTCTGCTATACACATGTGTGAGACACAGACATCAACTACACAAGTGCCTGACATGTTCTGCTATACACATGTGTGAGACACAGACATCAACTACACAAGTGCCTGACATGTTCTGCTATACACATGTGTGATACACAGACATCAGCTACATCAGTACCTGACATGTTCTGCTATACACATGTGTGATACACAGACATCAGCTACACATGTACCTGACATGCTCTGCTATACACATGTGTGATACACAGACATCAGCCACACAAGTACCTGACATGTTCTGCTATACACATGTGTGAGACACAGACATCAGCTATACAAGTACCTGACATGTTCTGCTATACACATGTTTGATACACAGACATCAGCTACACCAGTACCTGACATGTTCTGCTATACACATGTGTGAGACACAGACATCGGCTACACAAGTACCTGACATGTTCTGCTATACACATGTGTGATGCTACGTGACAAGGGCTACATCTTGCAGTGTTCCAATTGCAGCTACAATCCTACAATTTTTTCACAGTCCTGCTGCTATTGGACAGTTTTGGAAGAAAGTGGTGCTGGGTCAGTGGAGGAGAGTAGCAGCATTTATGCTCTTCTGATCTGTGTTTCATTGGATATGTTCTCCCCATAAAACCCTTTGACCTTTCTGTGTATGGACTGTATGATACCAGTGAGGACTACTATACCTGTCAGCCATTCTCTTCCATTTCAGGAGCTGCACCGTGGACTTACTGTCCACAGGAAGGTTCAGTCTGTGTTTAAAATATGTAATAATTCCTTGTTCTTCTAATAAAATGGGCACTCGGTATGTAGACGAGACATCATGGATGAATATGACCTGTAAAGAAGGTTTATATGAAGACAAATACAATATTAATACCATAAAATAATCCTTCATATTGTATGATCTCAGTGTTATCAATGAAGTAAATGTTAGTAAGTTCTACCTGGAGATCATATGCAAATATGGATGGAAATATGTTTTACCAACTCTTTTCTGTTTGTGCAAATTTATATATCCAAACCACTTAATGGGGGTTTTCCAGTAGTCTTAACCATTTAAAGCTGAAGACAGTGTTAACTTTTGGCTCTGCACTTCCCCTTAGTAAGGGCAGCATCAGGCTTCTGGTAGGATATTACAGCACAGGGGAAGGTCTGTGATAAAGTTTGAAGAACAAAAAAGTATAGGGGTTTCAGGATTAGGACCCTCAACCATCAGAAACATCACTTTTTTTTCTAACTGATGTAATAATTATTTTGTAGACTATTGTAGAATATTTTTGCAATTATTTTAGTTCAAGCACAAGAAGGTCATATAATAACGGACCTGTTCTGGTTCCACGTGACAGAACATTGAGATCTTCTCTTTCACCGCCATCTCAATAGGTTTGGTACTCCTACACACAATCTGTCAAGAAATGAGAGTTAGCAGTCATTATGTGTCCACCTCATGTGCCCCTCCTTACCTCTCATACTGGTCAACCTAGGAGGAGTATCACGCGATAAGCAACTTTTTAAATAGACAGAAAAAACTTTATTTTACAATATATTGTCAAAAGATCTCCATCCTATTTATGTCCATGTGCAGCCACCCAGTGGTTGTTTCGGGTAGTGCAGCGTCTCAAGGATTTTGTTAGCATACTGCAAGGGTTTCTGGAAGAGCTCCTGCACCAAAGTGAAGCTAAATATGGATAGTAAGGTTTCCATTGACAGTATCCATTTGGGGATTAAAGTGCAACTCTGAAGGAAGCTGGAAATACAGAGCCTTAAAGGGGTTGGCCACTAATAAGAAACATTACCAGGGTAAGTATTAAACCCTAATAGGGTCACTGATGATATACTAGCTGATAAGGTGTCTGCAAGAGCAGTGGGACACATGAGCCCCTGGTAGGTGGAATTGCCAAAGAAGGAACCTGCTGAGGTGTGTATGTCCTTGGCACTCTCCTCCAACTACTACTACTACTACTGGTAATGACAGATTATTGGTGCATACAGTAATGACTGCACGGCCTCCTCCATCCACCAGAACACAGGACATCACAGCAAGGTTACATGCACACAGACGTATGCATGCTCCAGCACACGGCAGCACGCTTCAGAGGAGGAGGGGTGAGCGCTGGTCTCCCCTCTCAGCAGGGATGCCTGGCCTTATGTACGGGGAAAGATAAAGCATGCTCTGTGTGTTACCATACCTGTGCCTATAGCCATCTAAGCGGACGTATATCCGGCCACAAGTTTATACATCCCCACAACGGCTGTGTGCAAGGTGCCCAAGTCCTATGTCCTGCTGCCATTGGGCACATGACCTGCAGCTGCCAGCGGCAACAGAGGAACTTTGTGACCCTTTAAAGGGTGTGTGTGTGTTTGTGTGGTGGGGGGGAGGGGTAATACAGTGTAACAGCCTGGAAACCCAGATCACTTAAAGGCTAGGGTAGCCCTCAGGCTCATCAGCAAAATTTTAAAAGTTGATTTTAGAAGGAGGCCATGGATAACGAATATAAGAAGATAACTACAATCATGGTACCTGGATCTATAAGTTAGTGTCCCTGATTTATCGTGATGGACTTTCGATTTCCTTTAAGGGTTGTGTACTTACCCCAGTAAATTCTCTTATTAGTGGCCAAACCCCTTTAAGATGTGGTTACACTGCCCTTTTTAGATCTGAATTTGAGGAAGATAACGACCTTGAAAACGCTGTGTAAACCTGGCTTTTATAGTTAAAGGAAATCCACCATTTGTTTTTATGCATTGTGAACCAAACATACCTTGAGAATGCTGTAGCTACGCTGATGCAGGAGCATGTCTTGTTTAATACCTGTGCTGAGTGGTTTTGCTCTAAAAACAAATATAAAATTCAGGACCTTGGGGAAGCTGGCTGCATACTGGCTGCTGTGTTTCACAGAGGTTTCTAAACTTTTGAGACAGGACTAATCAACCTGAGCTGGATGACTCAAAAACAATAGCTGGGGGATGATGCAGCAATTGATTACTTCTGCCTTTCAGGCACAACACAGTGAGTACAGCGTTATCTGGAGCAGTGAGGAAAAGCGCTGAGCCAGCACAGGAGCAACAGAGCCTCATTATTATAATTTTATCATTATTTTTTCTGAAAAACCACTCAGTTCAGGGATTAAACAAGATATGTGCCTGCATCAGTGGAGCTACAGCATTCTCAAGGTATGTTTGGTACACAATGCATAAAGTAGATTTCCTTTAAAAATATTTTTTTTAACTTTCAAGTTAGTCCGGCAAATCCCGGGGTATATACAGGGGAAATCGGACGCAAAATGGAAATATTGGGTAAAACTTCGGGTGGAAAACGAAAGCGGGCCTTAGTAAAAGGACCCCCACTATCTTGAATCTTCGCAAGCTCCCCAGCTCTATAACTTGCTACTTACAGATCGAGAAACTATATGAAGTCTGCTCAGCTCACCCATGATGCCTCAGAGGCACACTGTTGTAACAGTCTTCTAAAACTCCTCCTGCTCTATAAACATGCTGCCGGCCATGAGTAAACATGAATTCCCATGTGTGACTGGTTTGCAGGAGCATATTTATGAGTGGTTCTTGATTTAGTACAGCTGGTGTACAATCATCTATATTGTGGGTCCGACGCTGTTTTGGGGGTTTGACACTTTAATAATACAATGTAATCTAATTTAAAAAAAAACATATTTCTTAAATCAGATTTTTTTAAATGTATTCAAACAGTACTGCAAATATTTTTGGAAACAGGCTTTGTGCTTGCACAGTTGAAAGATAAAACGTAATGTAGGAGGAACGCTGTGAAATTCTCTCATGCGGAAGAAAGGTAATGGCGCTTTCCTGCCAAATGATACAGGGAACCCTAAGATTAAAAGCCTAAAGAGTGGTTGTCAGTGTGAAAAACAGCGTATAGGGCGAAGACAACATTTTCGATTATACTATTAAAAAGACAAGTTTTACCCTAGATATTCCAGAAATAATGTAAGAATAGCGCCACCTGCTGTTTATGTAGAACATTTTTTCTGTGCCCGCCATCGGTCAATGAGCACGTGGAGCACATGTCCTCAGGAGATGCTGAGCAACTGCAACCAAAATACTAATCTCTTACGCTCCTATGAAATCTATGTACTGGACAATCCCTTTAATCTATGGAAAACATATTTTATGTATCTGGTTTATTATATTCCAGGAATCTATTTCGGCCACTGAGTACTTACGTAGAGAACCAATGAAGTACATTACTGGTGACGGGTGGTGACATTTCTGGGCTCGGGAAGGAATCATCGCCAGCGCATCGCCACAATCCTGAAGTCATGCGGCCTAAGAGAGTCACCGCCATAAGATCGACCCGATACATTAATATTGATGTGGGACGTTCTCACCTTATTGAAACAATGGTTTAAATTATAAGTTAATAATCAGTCATCATGAGTCAACTGAGTGGAACTGCCCCTTCACTCTACATAATTGTGTCTTCAATAAGAGGGCCATGGCAGGGGAAGTGTGAACCCATATTCAACTTTCTAAATGACCACAGCTAAAGATTTGGGGTCATACAGACAAGAATCATAAACAAACTCTTAACACCTGTTGTGTCAAGGGTATGCCTGAATGTCCAGGTCATTTTTGCACTCTCGTTCAGCTCTCTTTTAAGCAGGGCGGCGCAGCACTGGGCAATACCTGGGCAAGTGCCCAGGGCCCAGAGGGCGCCGGGAGGGGGGGGCCCACATAAGGCTGTATCTAATGAATACAGTAAGGGTATGTGAGAGGGGGCTTTATAAAAATAACCATGAGGAGCTTGTTGGCCATGTATAAACTAGGAAATAGGAGACTTGTTGTAGTTCTGAAATGTCCAGTTCACCGCAAAAGGGGCCCACTGAGGCTCTGTCACCCAGGGGTCCCCCCCTACTGATGCCTGGAGCCGTTGCCTGCTTTTAACTGCAAATTTTTTTTTTAACCACACTTTACATATAATAACAGTTTGTAATTTGTTTTTAATGACAATGTAAGGACTTTAAATGATAGACATTTTATTTAATAACACCTTTTATATAAATTAGCAGACAAATAACTAAAAATGTGAAAAAATGTTTTTTTTAAAAATAATTTTTTCCATAATAAAATTATTTTTTGAAATAAGCAGAAAAATGATTTAAAATGATAAAAACCTTTTACCAAAATATATGTGTTATAAATATGTACAGTTGTCGGTACCCATCACCATTTCCTAGGAGAAAGGTTGCATTGTAACTTTTGAAGCTCTTCTGCCTTCGGTCTTCAGTTCCCTCCACCAAGGTCATATCTTTCATGGAAACTGTGGCGCCTATATAACACACAATTCTTTGTAAATGTAGAAAGGAATTGGTTTTTAGGTGAAACACAACCGGAGAACAGGTTACAGTCAGGAATTTAGATGTATTTAATCACATTTTTATTGCTACTTTAACAGTTTTAAAACACACAAACACCATCCTTAAATGATCTTTAAAAAATGACCACAATTGTGTTTCTAAGGTTGCCACGGTTCAGGGAAGCTGATTGTAAAAAGTGGCACCTGGTTATCGTCATGAGCGATGTGTTATATAGTACAATGGTTATCTGCACCAGAGAAAATAGGACTTAAATAAAGCCATTTGGCGGCGTGATGATTGAAAAGGGCTAATTAATTAAAAAAAAATGTTTTATTGTACTTGTTTCAAACATAAATCTACAGTTGTTGTCCACAGCCAACGTAGGGGGAGGAGTCACTCAAATATGATTTTATACAGGCACCCAGAGGCAACTGGTGTTTAATTAAACGTTCACTTGCTGTAAGCCCACTGTGCCTAGGTGGTGGTGTTTGTAGAGAGAAGTAGGGCTATGGAGACTGTATTGGAGGTCTACCATCTTATGTAATAAAGGGAAACTTGTCATCAAGTAGCCCATATTCTGGCTCCCACATGCTCCCATAGAGAGTTAGTGTGCATTTGCTAAGGGTTTTTATAATGAAAGTGGCTATTTTCTGATAAGAAAAAGTTTTCTCTGCAAAAGCCAGTGTCCCATGGGTTGTGTGGACGCAGTGAGGAGTTAGTTTCCCCCGGCCCCCACACCTGGGAAAGCCCCCTATTTCAAAATGGTGAGGGAGATCTAACTTTGTTTTGAAGTCAGATCTATGATGGTAGTGGTTCCGTAGGGTGGGGTGGGGGGGGGGGGGGGGGGCGACCACTTATTAGGCCTCTTCCGTAGGACATGGGAACCACTGCTTGCAGAAGCGAAAAGGTAAAACTTTCATTCTAACTTTTCTTTTTATCAGAAAATACTGTTTGATTTCAACAATGTGCACCCACAATTTTAGTGGGGACATGGGGGAGGCCCAAAATAATAATAATTCCTTTATTTATTAGCGCACACGAGAATTACGGAAGCTTTCCAAACAGTTCCTGTCCCCAGTGGGGCTACACATCAAATAAACAGGGCTCCTGATGACAGGTTCCCTTTACAGATTCTTTTTTTTAGAGATTTGTTATAATATACTTCATTAACAAATTCTGCTCTTGTTTGTTACACAATAATATCAGGAGTGATTTTTTAGTAATAGATTGCATCTTAAACGTGAAGGATGATCTATCTATTCTCCACTTTTATCTGATTTTCAGGTGGCAAAGGTTTGTTCCTGGTCATGGATGGGAGGAGAGGTGGACTTTGGATTTGGGGGGAATTATGGAGAGATTTCTGGAAACATTCAGTGCTGGTACAAGGACAAGAATATCACCACAGGGGGGAAGATTTTATCACATGTGATCCCAAGGGAGCGACAGAGGGACTACCTTGGGAGGAAAACCGTTACAAGGCGAGGAAGTTCAGTGTAGACGGGAGACAAAGATTCACTTCTTTTGTAATAGTGGTTTTTGTTGTTCAGTCCTCAGTATTCATTAACTGTGGTGTGCGAAAAGTAAATAACAAACAAGTCAAGGTCCAAGGGACACCATCACAGCTAGTAATGGGTGATGAAGGCTATATGTAGGCAAAGTGGTGAACATGAACATGGCCGCCATTAGTGGATCCAGAATAAGCTCTTCCAATGGAGAAGCTGTTAGCATAGCACAGAATGTTCAGAAATTGCCTAAGCAGATTAGTAATGATCTTTTGTGGTTTAAAGTTATGAAACACAGATGGTTGCATCAACAGCTTGGGGAACGTTCCCTGTGGTACACAGCTATGTGATGGTGGTTGATTCATAGTGCCTAAACAACAGAGAAATCATATGGGAATCTATCTCTGCTTTAAACTTAAAACCCAAAGAGATACTGGTAAATAGGAGGGGCGGTAACTAGGAAGGAGGGAGGGCCCCTTAGCATACATCGTGAGATGGGCCCCCTCGTCCTTTAAAAATATACATATATTGTATACTAACATGGAGTTACAAACAGACACTAGTATATACACGCCACAATATACATACATGACAGCATATACACATACAACATACTACAGGTAATAATAATAAATTAATTCTTTATTATGTTACGCACACAGATAAGCAGCGGCTGCACAAGATCAAATTTGGTCCCGTCCCCATGGGGCTCAAGCCAATCTAAAACAAACCCTAACAGGTATGTTTTTGATGAAGTACCATACCCCCAAGCATCAGTATACACAGGAATACAGAATATACACATTACCATATACCGGCGGTCCCCACTTAAGGACAACCCGACTTACAGACAAACCCATAGTTACAGACGGACCCCTGCCCCATGGTGGGGACTCTGGTGAAGCTCTCTGGATGCTTTTACTATAGTCCCAGGACTGCAATGATCAGCGGTAAGACTGTCTGTAATGAAGCTTTATTGATAATCCTTTGTCCAATTACACCAAAAATTTTGAAAACTCCAATTGTCATGCGGGGCAAAAGAAAAAAATTGTCTAGAACTTCCATTATAAAAATATACGTTTCGACTTACCATACAAATTAAACTAGAAAAACAAACCTCCAGACCCTATCTTGTAGTAACCGGGACTGCCTGTATAGAAAACTATAAGGGATAGATGTCCTACCGGTCGGACCTATAATTTCAATAATTTATTCACAAAAGGTTGCACTGAAGCAACAAAGAAAAGGTCCTTTGGCCTATAAAAATAACTTTTATTTCTTCTTGTTATAAGAAAGATCCACAGTAAGATCTTATATTTATATATATATATATATATATATATAGTATATATATATATATATATATATATAATAAGTAGTTATATATATAGAACATATAGAAACAACCACAATCACATATACACATACATAAAACAAATAGACACTCTACATTACAATATAATAATATAGACATACAACATAGACACACACATACAGTATATAAAATCGCACACATAAGCATTACACACCCAATACCCCAATACTGGTAGCCCCTGACTCCTGGGCCCCATAGCTGCTGCTGTGGCTGCTATCCCTGTAGTTACGCCCTGGTAAATAGCCTGAGGTACAATTTAGTTTGGCTTTTTGATATCATACATAAGCAGCTTGCTTGGCTCCAGTAATGGCTTTCATTCTCAGCGCTCTAGACCAAAAGAAATTATGTCAAGTTTTTGGTGCACATACCACTGAGCCAATCTTTAGCCATAGTGGTAATATTTTCGTATTGATAGTAAGTATGCTATTACATGCGGCTGTTTGTGTCTGATTCTAAGGCCCAAATTAGCTTGATCCTCCAAGATTTTAACGGTTCAAAAAAGGAATTTTATTGACCAATCGTTGAAGACAAATGTGTACATAGATGTATATCATTAGCTCCGAAAATCACCCCCTAAAGATTTAATGTTATTTGTGGCTTGTACTGAGTGATTGTGCTGAGTTCTCCTCTACTTCTTAGGGGCAGTAGAATTCAAAGCTTATGTCATGAACCCATAAAAACTTATTTTACGTGTGCAGAAAGTTGCAATACAAGACTCTTGTACTGGAAATTTGGCACTTTAAAAAAAGTGTTGTGCATATTAATACACGTAAGACTTTCTCTCCAATGTCAATGTGCAATCCTTTGAAATAGCAGGTAGCACATAGACAAAAAAAAAAGTGGGGATCCATCAGTGCTTCTACAACATTCATCACTGAATATTCGCGGTCTGTACCCTAAACTAGGCCAGCGACATTTCCTCTCAACAGACTTCTTCAGGTCTAAGAATCGTTGATGTATCCGTCACGAAGAAAGTGGGCAGGACTTTAACATACCTGTAGCACGGAAGCACGGCTTTGATGAACGCTCCCCATTGTTGTTGTGCATGAGGGTTATTTATAAGTACGGTAGGTGTTACAGCACCCATCATCAGGGTAGGGACTCGAGGGAAGCCTCTCCTGAGCAGAAGGATGGACACAAGAGTTTTGTTAATGTTTTATAAAGTATTCACATTTTTAGAGCAAATTATACATCAATGTAATTTGATTTAAATAAGTATTTGCTTTGGTATTTAAAAAACCTTGACAGAAGTATTGGTATTGAAACAGTTGGTGACTCCCTGGTAATGGTGGTTTGTCTTCTCTGTTATAGTGGTTCCCGCATATTAATGAGCCATTCAGGAATGGGTGATGAATCACGGCGCTGTTCCAGTGGAAAAGGACCACCAGGAGCCTCAGATATGCGTCATTGAGGTAAGTACAATATCCGTCAAGCACCCCCCCCCCGCCGCAGTATCTGTTTCTGACTGTCTCTCACTTCTTTATAAGACGCCTCACTTTTTTATGTATGAGTCCGTTCGTAATCATTATACACAACAGGTCAAGGGGAACAAAACTCTTCATTTTTGGTGTTGTGTCGCCCGTGATTTACAAAAATTGAATTGGCAAGTTTTTTCAGCACAAAAATGTGGCTTACACTTGAGTAAAAAAAACATAGGTCAATACCACTTTTCCAACGCCCCTGCAGGTACTCTTCTTTCCTCTTTCTTACTTCCAGGACCTGCAGGTCTGTGCGTTTTGGCCGGCAACACACCGCGGACTGACATCATAGTGTATGCACGGCCAGGCAGGAACCTGTCGGTCCACTACTATGATGTCAGAAACGGCTGACGCCCATCGTGTGGACAGCCAACAAAACAGAGAGCTGCCGCAACCAGAAGATAAGAAGAAGTAAGAGGAGGAAGTGAAAGTATTGACTTTATTTTGTAAGTGATGGGCATAATGGCGCCTTTCTATATAATGGGGGATTGCTATATACTGGGGATGGCTGGGATGGCTATATACTGGGGCAGGAGGCTGGCTATATACTAGAGCGGCATGGTCGGCTATATACATGCGAGGACAGGGGCTGGTTATATACTGGGGGACATGGGCTGTGGTATACTGGAGGCTGGCTATGTAATAGGGCTTGCTGGCCATATACTGGGGGGAGAGGCGGGCTGGCTATATAATGGGCGGGGGGGGATGGCTATATACTAAGGGGGGCAGGAGGCTTGATAGCTATTAACTGGGGGGGGGGCTGGCACTAATGCATTTCCCACTTAAACTAAACTACTTGAGTCAACGGTTTTCCCGTTTTTCGTGGTAAAATTAGGTCCCTGGCCTACATTCGGGCGGCTTATACTCCAGTACATACAGTACTTTTGGGTTTGTGTCCTCTGTGCTTTAGATATCTATGGGGATTGTAGTGTTTACACTCTGGGACGGATCCATTTTTTTTAATGTTTTGCAATGTTTTCGTATTTTGTTGAGGCGTGTCTTCATGTCCTGGTCCGTTTATATCTGACATACACACGCTCCTGTACTTTATTACTTTTCATTCTGTACAAGAGAACAAAATTGTAGGAGAAAGTTATAGGGAAGAAAACACCAGCGTAATTACTCGCAGTGGTATGATATCAAAAGACCTCAAAACCTATAAAATCGGCATCTAGAGAGAGTGGTGGGGTATAAAATACCCACTGACCGCCGGCACAGGTGAACAGAGATTCACATTCCACCCGCTAGCACCCGCCAGGACATCAGATATTATCAGAGTTATAGGTTTATATACACACAAAAAAATCTGATCCTTTGATTTTAAGGTTTGCCTATGACATCACTTTATTGCATTTTTACTTATGTTTTTGACTTCTTATTTGCTACAATTTTTGTGGTGTTATTTGCAAAACACAATCACAGAACAAAAACAAACACAACAATACTAACGTTGTAGCCACATAGTACAGCAATCATTTCTGGAGCGTTAATAGGACAACCAAAAAATGATACAGGGTGTATTCTGCTTTTATAGACTTTCAAACTTTTAACACAGACTTTTTTTGGATTATTTGGGGATCTCTCCAGGGATGGGCCGCAGTCCGCTTTTTTTTGCTCCCCTGCTTAAAAAAATCCATACTTTATTTATTTTTCATGTACAGATTGCATGTTTCTACATAATAAATTGTACTCCTTAGCGGGGGCACATCTAATTTTCCATGCCATGTATCGGGAAGTGGGAAAAAATTCCAAGGGCAGTGATGTGACAAACAAATGCATGTAACGAGTTTCTTGTGGCTCGTTACAGCTTTCAGATCTTAATAGATTTTAAAAAATGAATCCCTTTTATATGCCAAAAAAATTCTTTGTTTTGCCATATTCCGACGTTAATAGCTTTTTCATAATTTGGTATATGGGACTGTCACTTTTAGTGGACTGATAATGTTTTAATTTCTACATTTTTCCGAGTGTGTACTAAAAGGGTGCGAGATACAGACAATGGGGCGCTATTTTCCATTATGTGGTAATCCACCGGGAAAAACCTTTCCAGACTTTTGTGACATGTTTAAGATTTGTTTTGTTTACTTTTATATAAGTTCTAGAGAAAGGGGGTTTGTGACTTAAACTTTAAGGTTTTTTACTGTAACTGCAGGCCCCCTAGGGTAATTTAAAGGACACCTGTCATCAAGTCTCTGCCAGCTAATTCTGTCACCATACCTGTGGAGAGCAGGTCACAAGGATCCATCCCAGCCTTTATCTAGTCAATTCTACATAATTATTCTGAATTCATCCTTTTCTTTATTATGTAAATGAGGCTGCGTCACATGGTCAGAGGCAGTGATGTCACCCTGTTACCCCTCCCTCTCCTCCCCCCTGCCTCATGTCTGTTTGTGTAATGTATAGTAACGCATGGCTAGTTGTGTGCTGCATCTGCTGACATGGCTGCATCTCCTAATACACAGAGACACAGACATAAGCTACACAATGACATGTTCTGCTATAAACATGGCTGCCTGGAGCGGTGTATCTTTCACATACACACCAACACATGCACACACAGGCTGCAGGGGGCGCCAACACCAGGAAGCACATCATTATACAGGCTCACACCATATACAGGCTGTCAGTCTGCACTGGGGTGTGGCTGTACCTCCCACTATGAATAGCTGGACAGCTGAATATGCTAATGACTCATTGGAGTTTTCACAGGTCATTTGCATACAGCTTTAGGACCTCATTGTTAGGTTTACAGGAATGTAGAGGGACCATGAAGGGATAGAGGCAATGCTCTCTAATGGCAGTTTATGAAACTATTATGTAGTTTTAGGGGGTTCATTTGCCTGCGGGTCTCTCTTAACCCTATGGCGTCTGATTGTCCAACCCATATATCTATAATAAGACAAATGCCAATTTTTGTTAAAGGTCTTCAATCCAACATATTAGGACACATTAGACTGATATGAGCACCTAAGGGTTTGGGTTTGTTTTTGTTAATGGAGTCTGGCAGTTGCCTGGCACCTTTCGGAGGTTGTCTCTGTGGCTCGTGCCGGGCAGATTGTGCGCCAACAACGCATATATTCAGTGTGTAAGATTGAAATGCCCAGAAGCCAAACTCGGCACGGGGGTTGCGACTTATAATCTATTTATAAGCACTAATCTTGCATGTATAGCTTTGGTGATTGACTCCTGATTTTTCTGATCTCATTGCATATATCTCACCTTGATAAACTACTGTGATTTCCCTGGTATTCTGACATGGTTGACTTTAAAATAATATAGCTTCCTTTCTTCCAAAAACAGCATCACCCCTCTTCTTAGGTTATGTTTAAGGTATAAGGCAGGAGAGAAAATTTGGATTGCCAAGATTGGTAAAGAGGGGCGGCTAGTGATACTCACAAAATATGGTTGTGCTAAATACTAGGCAGATCTCTAATTCAGGTGATGATTTTTGTTTTGGGAGCGCCACCATGTGAATAGTGAGAGGTTGCGGTTGCCACACTGGTTGCAATTTGGTGGAGCTGCGGGTGGGGTTGATGGTGCTCGGCCACACCAAAATACAGACACAATGGACAGGAATGTGATTGATTGTCATTTCAGTCAGAGTGGTCTTTGTTTAGGGCCCCTTTTTCAAGTGTACAGGCTAAACACATATTTTAAAATGTATACGTCTCGATAAATGGATATAAAAACATCATAAAGAGGTGCAAGTGGTTTGATCCAATGGTAGGTACAAATAGAAATGTTTTGCCATAAAAAAATGGTGGCCGAAACGCTTGAACCATAGGCAATCAATCACATTCCCCAATTCTGGAAAACCTTTTCTCTCTGGTTTAATTTGGTTTCATATTCATCCGTTTACTTTGGCGTCTGGTCGGTGCCGCCAAGTTCGCCCCCCGATTTTTTGACACAATGCAACCTGGGTCTATGACTGACTCCATCCTTCCTCCTGGTAAAACCTGGGATATCTCTTACTGCAGAGATGCTTGGACGATCAGAAACGTTTACTCTAGATTAGGAAAATATAAATGGATTTTTATTGTCTAACTAAACAAGATCCAAAATTGTTTTAAAATTTTTTTGCTTGGTGGAACCTTGGACATTGAAGGAATGGCTTTCATAGAAGCCTTTAGACAATTCCAGTTTCAAGCCAAGAGGGAGAACTTCTGTAACATACACGTCGCCTTGTGCTCGGTAAGTGAACCTACGGGAAATGGGATGTTATTAATAGTCGACACTACAGAAGCGTATCCGCCTTCTTGTACTAATAGTCAATTCTGTGATTTTTTGAGCTCTTTTAGGAATCTATACATAAATTGGCAGTTAAAAGTCTATAGATCCCTGCGACTCCACGTCTACGTTCATGCTAAAGTGTATCTAGTGGGACACACCTCTTGACAAGAGGATGGCGCACCTCATTGTCCTTATCACGAGGATAAGGAAGATGCTCCAGAATTGTCAGGACATGTGAACAAGCCTTTAAGATATATTCCCTTCAACATAGGTAACTTGTAAATACGTACATTATATATTTTCTAAAACAATGTCATATAAGAAATGTGTTATTTAAAACAGATACCGTATATCTGAGTTCTAAGCCGACCAAGATAAGCCGAGGCCAAATTTACACAAAAACTGGTAAACACCTATATATTTTTTACTCGGTATAACCTTTGGAGTTTTTCGCACATGTGTGTTGCTGAAAAATAGGCTTATACTAAATATGGTTATCCGGTTGCTTCTGTCATAAAACATTAACGATAACTACTTTAAGCCGACGGTTACCTAATTTTACAGATAAAAAAACTGGGAAGTATTCGAGTATAACTAGGTTGTGAATGCAGCCGCACTCTATAAAATGTACAGTAGTGTCCCTCATGAATGAATGTAAAGCAGCCCCTAATAAATCACAGAGTGCCCCGATTATTATAATGTCAAGCAGAGTGCCCCCATTATTATAATGTCACAGAGTCCCTCCATTATTATAATGCCAGCAGGGTGGCCCCCATAATATAATTCACAGGTGCCCCCATTAATATAAGTGCAGCAGGGTGCCCCCTTAAATATAATGTCACGGGTGCCCCCAATATAAGTCCAGCAGGGTGCCCCCCATTAGTATATGTCGAGCAACGTGCCCCCCATTAATTAATTCCACAGGAATCACCCATTAGTATAAGCTCAGCGGAGTGCCCCCATTGTAAATGTGATCGAGTCCCCCCATTAAATATAATGTCCAGCAGAGGTGCCCCCCATTAATATAATGTCCAGCAGAGTGCCCCCCTATATAATGTCAGCAGGGTGCCCCCATTAATATATGTCCAGCAGGGTGCCCCCATTAGTATAATGGCGCAGAGTGCCCCCACATTAAATAAATGTCCAGCAAGTGCCCCCTTAGTATAATGTCCAGCAAGGCCCCCCATTAGTATAATGTCCAGCAGAGTGCCCCCATTAGTATAATGTGCAGCAGCAGGCGTATCCCCACATAATTAATGTCCAGAAGCGTGCCCCCATTATGTAAATCTGCCAGCAGGGTGGCCCCCATTAATATAAGTCGCAGGGGTCCCCCATTAATAATGTTCAGCAGGGTGCCCCCATTAATATAATGTCAGCAGGTGCCCCTATTAATATAATGTCCAGCAGGGTTGCCCCCGATTAAAAAGGTCCAGCAGAGTGCCCCCCATTAGTATAATGTCCAGCAGATGCCCCCCATTAGTATATGTCCAGCAGAGTGCCCCCCATTAATATAAGTCCAGCAGGAGTGCCCCCCATTAATATAATGTCCAGCAGAGTGCCCCCCATAGTATAATGCCAGCAGGGTTACCCCCATTAATATAATGTCCAGCAAGGTGCCCCCATTATTATAATGTTGCAGCATAGTGCCCCCCCATGAATGGAATGTCCAGGATAGTGCCCCATTAGTATAATGTACAGCAGAGTGCCCCCCCATAGGATAATGTCCAGCAGAGTGCCCCATTATATAATGTCCAGCAGGAGTGCCCCCATCCCCATTGTATAATGTCCAGCAGAGTGCCCCCATTAGTATAATAGTGCAAGCAGCGTATCGCCCCATTAGATAATGTTCCAGCAGATCAATGCCCAGCAGAGTGCCCCCTTTAGTGATTGTCCAGCAGAGTTCCCTCATTAATGTAATGCCCAGCAGAGAGCCCCCCCCCAAAAAATAAAGTTAGTACTCATCCTGCAGTGTTGCTCATCCGCGTCCATTCTCCCCGAAGGACGTCTTCTGGCACCGCGCCACGGCCGCAGATGGAGTGTCTTGCTATATCTGCCGGCACACAACTAGACGTCAACACTGGTTGCATCAGGTTTCGTACCGGCAATCACATGGGCATTCATCTGCCGCCCGGCGAGAAACCCCAAGACGGCTGCAAGGAGAAGACGACGTCGGGTGTCAGCGTCGGAGGGTGATACTAAATTATTATTTTTATGTACTTGAGTATAAGCCGAATTGGGCTTTTTCAGCACATACTCGAGTATATATGGTATTTCTATATTTTTTTTTTCTGTTTATCCACACTTTCTTTCTGTTTATCCACAAAAATACTAAATTTGAATCAGAAGAAAAGAGACGTCTTAACTGCAGGTGCTACAATACAGAACTGAGAACCAGTTCAGCAGAGTCTTAGATAAGAGGAAACCCCCCCCCTGCCGAGTCCCCTCCGTATATCATACGTGACGTGTAAATAGTTCACAACTTGAAGGAAGAACAAGTTGTTTATTGCCTGGCGCCACTCCAGGATATAGTATTCAGAGACGAGGACTCTTCAGTCTGAAG
Organism: Engystomops pustulosus; assembly: GCA_019512145.1. Lineage (NCBI taxonomy): Eukaryota > Metazoa > Chordata > Amphibia > Anura > Leptodactylidae > Engystomops > Engystomops pustulosus. The sequence continues at coordinate 244,727,322 of CM033642.1, read as the reverse complement.
CACACGCAGAAACCCATTAACTATAATTGTAAACTGCGGATACAATAGAAGTTCAATCCGAAAACTTAAAAGGTAAAAGTCTCTGAATGTGAAGAAGCATGATCTCCGGTCCAAGAGGAAAGGAGTCAGATCTTCAGAGAATGAATTGTAACAGAACACTTCAGTATATTTCCAACATCATCACTAATTATGTCTGTGTCATTTTGTAAGGGGAAGCTGTGAAGAGTGGACTGATGGGCTATTTACAAGTGCAGTCTGGGTACTATGTGCAGTTCCTGTGTAAGTGTAGGCAGATTCAGGATTTTTGGTGCACGTTCTTCATGAATCTGGCGCCCCTTGCACTGCTCCGACAAGATTGCACCATTTTTTTGGTGCATCTTTAACAAAGGCAATGCAATATGGAAGAATAGCGCAGCGGTGCCACAAAAGGGTCACTTGTGACACATATTGTATGGACACTTCCTAAATACCTGTGCAAGCAGTTTGCACTGAAAAGAACTTGCAAAGTCTAACACGAAAACTGGCACAAGCACCTAGTAAATGTTGGACAATGTCCTATCTGAGGCAGTAAGTATAGAGCAAGAGGAGCTAAGCAATTGATATATATTATCCGCAGGCACATTTCTAAGAGCAGGAGGCGGAGCAGAGCAGATTGATATATTGTTATCTGCAGAAGCATGTTGTAGAGCAGAACAAGCTGAGAGGTGTATTTAGTGTCCTAGCTGCAAGCAGTGTTTTATATAGAGCAGCAGGAGCTAATAAGATTGTACAGGTCTTAGCCGTTCTTAAAGAGCCGGAAGAACTGAGCATATGGTATATAGTTTCCACTATCTGCATGGCCAGCATGTTGTAGAGCAGGGAGCAGCTGGACAGGAAGAGCTAAAGTGATTATACATATTGTCCTATCTGCAGGCAGCATGTTATAGAGCAGGAGGAGCTGAGCGGATTGCCACATAGTTTCCAATCTGTGACAACATGTATAGAGCAGGAGGAGCTGAGCAGATTTTACAATTGTACCTATCTGCTGGCTCACAGGGATAGTTCCTGATTCTGCTCTGTTGACTACTACGCATAACTCCTTAATGATCGGACCTTACTACAATTCCTATTTTGGACTCCAATCGTCACCCTACCCCCCCATGCCATCTGGGGCCACCCATCCATTGAGAAAAATAGTTAAAAAAATTAAAGTTTGTAACTTCCCAAAATTGTATTGATGTAAAACTTCAGGCAATTCCCGCAATCTATGACACCACACCTGATAATGGCAACCAAAGTTTTTTGCTCAGTGCCTGGAGCTGCGGTCATGTGATGAGACTTCCTGTAACGTCCCCATGCCTGGTGGTTTCTGGTGGATGGAGAGGGCCCTGCAGTCATTGTCCCTCCAACCACTGATAGGGGACGTGCATACAGGGATTGTGTTTACCACCCAAAGCAGTGCATAGGACGTCACAGGACGCCCTGTTCCCCGGGGGTCAACCAGTTGGCTTTAATGGGTTAAGTATAGGATCGATATTTTCCCTGTTTAAGGTATAGGTGACAAAATCCTTAAGGTAAGAAGTGAGAGAACGTAGTCCACAATCAGATCAAAGGATCGGAAATAGAGTATTTTTCTTTGAACATTCATCGAAAAAGAAACTGCATAATTACAGAGTACAACATGTCAGTTGTTTAAAAACAATGGAAAAGTAGCGATCGAGCAGCTTACACAGACTGCCCCCAACCAAGAAACATTACAGGGGCCCTCTTAAGGAACCGACTTACAGACGACCCCTAGTACAACGACCTCTTGGCCACTGTGACCTCGTGTGAAGCACTGTAATGCTTTTTATAGTCCCAGACTGCATGATCAGCTGTAAGGTGTTGTAATTAAGTTTTATTCATAATCCTTGGTCTCATACAAGCAAAAAATTTGAAACCCAATTGTGACTGGGCAAAAAAAAAATTTGTGATCTGGAATTACAATTTTAAAATATACAGTTTCGACTTCAAGCTGTATACTTTTGTATTTCCTCTCCATACCACTGGAGGGCACTCTCGCTCCTTCATTCTGGCTGATGTGTGGACATCAAGATTTGGCTTATTGTGTGTATATACAGTATATGATTGTGATAATTTAGTTATTATAGTTAATTATTTATTTTCCTGCTATCAGATTAACTACTACTCAATACAATCAGAAACCGACAATATTAATATTAATTTCAATCATGATTTGAGCAGTATGAGACGATAATATTATATGATTTTAATGCCATTGCTTGCAAGAAATTTCACTATTGTTATGTATTGTTATGTAAATAACTGCATTAGATAACTTTAGTGTAAAACCTGCATCAATCTATACAGACAATGGGGGGAGGGTTGTTTGTATCATTGTAGTTGTATCATCGTTTTCGGTCTCTTAGAAGGGTAATTCTCAAATTTTCCAACTTGCACCAAATTGTGGGGATTTTTTTTTTTGTTTTTGAGCCGACTCACTTTACATATTAGACATCCTATTCAAGATTTATAATGTGACCAGAGATGAAGTAGACGAAGCGTGAACTGCAACTCTATTTGCCACAATGAAACCAGAGTTATCAACAGCTGACGCCAAAAAGAACTTGAAAACATGCCGTCCATTGGGTTTGTACAGACTCCTGCTTATATACAGTGAATTATTCTTGTTTCACTCATTCTGATTGCAGATAAAGTAACAATGATATATATCCTGGAAACAATTGACCATCATATCTTGTTTAGCCGACAGCTACAGTAGGAACAAAAGACCAAAACCAAACAGAAACAGCGTCCGAGCCCCCTCAGGGGTCTGGGCTTATCACCCAGGACTTGGTACGTCCTGTAAATCCTCTATAGATGTACCTGCTCATTACATTAATGGGGGCACGCTGCTGGACATTATATTAATGGGGGGCACTCTGCTGGACATTATACTAATGGGGGGCACCCTGCTGGACATTATACTAATGGGGGGCACCCTGCTAGACATTATACTAATGGGGGGCACCCTGCTGGACATTATATTAATGGGTAATTATTTCCAGGATATATTCATTGTTACTTATCTGCAATCAGAATTAGCAAAATGCAAGAATAATTCACTGTACATAAAGCAGGAGTCTGTGACTAAACCCAATGGACCAGGTTTTTCAAGTTCTTTTGGCGTCTGCTTGATAACTCTGGTTTCATTGTGGCAAATAGAGTTGCAGTTCACGCTTCTGTCTACTTCATCTCAGGTCACATTATAAATCTTGAATAGGATGTCTAATATGTAAAGTGGAGTCGGCTCAAAAACAAACAAAAAAATCCCCACATTTGGAGCAAGTTGGAAGATTTGGAGAATTTGAGACCTTCTAAAGACCCAAAACTGATACAACTACAATTATACACCCTCCCCCCATTGTCTGTATAGATATGATGCAGGTTTTACAATAAGTTATCTAAATGCCAGTATATTATAACATAACGATAGTGAAATTTTTGCAAGCAATGGCATTAAAAGCTATCAATATTATCTCTTATTCTGCTCAAATCATGACTGGATTAATATTAATATTGCCGGTTTCTGATGTATTTAGTAGTAGTTAATCTGATAGCAGGAAATAATAAGGTAATTAACTATAATTAACTAAATCATATACTGTATATACACACAATAAGCCAGAATCTTGATGTCCACAATCAGCAGAATGAAGGAGCGAGAGTGCCCTCCAGTGGTATGGAGAGGAAATACAAAAGTATACAGCTAGGAGTCAAAACTGTATATTCTATAATCGTAGTTTCAGACCAAAACATTTTTTGTCCCAGACACCTTACAGCTGATCATTGCAGTCTGGAATTATAATAAAGCATCTACACATCTTCACCAAAGGTCCGTATGTAACTAGGGGTCATCTGTAAGTCAGGTGTCCTTAAGTAGGGGACCGCCTGTAATGTTTTTACTGGTTGGGGGCAGTCTGTGTAAGCTGCTCGATCGCTACTTTTCCATTGTTTTACACTGACAGTTTGTATCTCTGTAATTATGCAGTTTCTTTTTTCGATGAATATGTAATACAGAAAAATATCTCTATTTCTAGATCCTTTGTTGGACTACATTCTCTCACATTCTTACCTTAAGGATTTGTCACCTATACCTTTAACAGGGAAAATATTGAATCCTATACTCAACCCATTTAAGCCAACTGGTTGACCCCCGGGGAACAGGACGTCCTGTGATGTCCTACGCACTGCTTTGGGTGGTTGAAGTGGCCGTACACACATCGCTGTATGCACGTCCCCTATCAGTGGTTGGAGGGACAATGACTGCAGGGCCCTCTCCCTCTACCAGAAACCAGCAGGACATGGGACGTTACAGGAAGTCTTCAGTCACATGACCGCAGCTCCAGGCACTGAGCAACAAACTTTGGTTGTCATTATCAGGTGTGGTGTCATAGATTGCGGGAAGGCCTGAAGTTTTCATCAATACAATTTTGGGAAGTGTACAAACTTTTAATTTTTTTAACTATTTTTCTCAATGGATGGGTGGCCCCAGATGGCATTGGGGGTAGGTGACGATTGGATCCAAAATAGGATTGTAGTAAGGTCCGCATCATTAAGGAGTTATGCGTAGTAGTCACAGAGGCAGAATCAGGAACTATCCCTGTGAGCCAGCAGATAGGACAATATGTAAAATCTGCTCAGCTCCTCCTGCTCTATAACATGTTGTCTACAGATTGGAAACTATGTGCAATCCGCTCAGCTCCTCATGCTCTATAACATGCTGCCTGCAGATTGGAAACTATGTGCAATCTGCTCAGCTCCTCCTGCTCTATAACATGCTGCCTGCAGATTGGAAACTATGTGCAATCTGCTGAGCTCCTCCTGCTCTATAACATGTTGTCTACAGATTGGAAACTATGTGCAATCCGCTCAGCTCCTCCTGCTCTATAACATGCTGCCTACAGATAGGACAATATGTATAATCAGTTTAGCTCTTCCTGTTCAGCTTCTCCTGCTCTATAACATGCTGCCTGCAGATTGGAAACTATGTGCAATCTGCTGAGTCCATCCTGCTCTATGACAAGATGCCTGCAAATAGAACAATATGTATAATCTCTTTAGCTCCTCCTGTTCAGCTGCTCCTGCTCTACAACAAGCTGCCTGCAGATTGGAAACTATATACCATATGCTCAGGTCTTCCGGCTCTTTAAGAACGGCTAAGAACCTTGTACAATCTTATTAGCTCCTGCTGCTCTATATAAAACGCTGCCTGCAGCTAGGACACTAAATACAATCCTCTCAGCTTGTTCTGCTCTACAACATGCTTTCTGCAGATAACAATATATTCAATCTGCTCCGCTCCTCCTGCTCTACAAGATGCTGCCTGCGGATAAGATACGAAAGAAAAATTGCTTAGCTCCTCTTGCTCTATAACTTACTGCCTGCAGATTGGACATTGTCCAACATTTACTAAGGTGCTTGTGCCAGTTTTCTGTTAGACTTTGCAAGTTCTTTTCAGTGCAAACTGCTTGCACAGGTATTTAGGAAGTGTCCACACAACATGTGTCACACGTGACCCTTTTGTGGCACCGCTGCGCTATTCTTTACATATTTTGCACGCCCTTTGTTAAAGATGCACCAAAAAAATGGTGCAATCTTTCAGAGCAGTGCAGGGGGCGCCAGATTCATGAAGAACGTGCACCAAAAATCCTGAATCTGCCTACACATTACACAGGTAACTGCACATAGTACCGACTGCACTTGTAAATGAGCCCCATCACGTCCAATCTTCACAGCTTTCCTTTACAAAATTACACAGACATAATTAGTGATGATGTTGGAAATATACTGAAGTGTTCTGTTATATTCATTCTCTGAAGATCTGACTCCTTTCCTCTTGGACCGGGAGATCAATGCTTCTTCACATTCAAGAGACTTTTACCTTTTAAGTTTTCGGATTGAACTTCTATTGTATCTGCAGTTTACAATTATAGTTAATGGGTTTCTGTGCTTCAGACTGAAGAGTCCTAGTCTCTGAATACTTATTATCTGGAGTGGCGCCAGGCAATAAACAACTTGTTCTTCCTTCAAGTTGTGAACTATTTACACGTCACGTATGATATACGGAGGGGACTCGGTGGGGGGGGGTGTCCTCTTATCTAAGACTCTGCTGAACTTGCTCTCAGTTCTTTGTTGTAGCACCTGCAGCTAAGACGTCTCTTTTCCTCTGATACGAGTTTAATATTTTTGTGGATAAACAGAAAGTAACAGAAAGAAAAAACACTATAGAAATACCATATATACTCGACTATCAGACAATTTTTGTGCTGAAAAAGCCCAATTCGGCTTACACTCAAGTACATAAAAATAATAAAGTTAGTATTCACCCTCCGACGCTGACCCCGACGTCGTCTTCTCCTTGCAGCAGGTCTTGGGGTTCCCGACCGGGCCCAAAGATGCACGCCTGTGTGATCTGACGGTACAGAAACCATGATGCACCAGTGTTGACGTCATAGTTTGGGTGCCGGCAGATAGCAAAGACACACATTTGCGGCCGTGGCCGGGTGCCAGAAGACGTCCTGCGGGGAGAAGAGGGCACGGGGGGTCAACACTGCAGGGTGAGTACTAACTTTACTTTTGGTGGGGGGGCTCTCTGCTGGGCATTACATTAGTGAGGGAACTCTGCTGGACAATACATTAATGGGGGCACTCTGCTGGGCATTACATCTACTGGACATTATATTTATGGGGTCACTCTGCATGACCTTATATTTATGGGGGCGGTCTGCTGGACATTATATTAATGCGGGCACACTGCTGGGCATTACATTAATGGGAGCACTGCTGGACATTATATTTATGGGGTCACTCTACAGGACATTATATTAATGGGGGCACACTGCTGGGCATTACATTAACGGGGGCACACTGCTGGACATTACATTAATGGGGGCACGCTGCTGGACATTATATTAATGGGGGGAACTCTGCTGGACATTATACTAATGGGGGGCACCCTGCTAGACATTATACTAATGGGGGCACCCTGCTGGACATTATATTAATGGGGGCACCCTGCTGGACATTATACTAATGGGGGGCACCCTTCTGGACATTATATTAATAGGCGGAACCCTGCTGGACATTATATTAATAGGGGGCACCCTTCTGGACATTATATTAATAGGGGGCACCCTGCTGGACATTATATTAATGGGGGCACCCTGCTGGACATTATACGATGGGGGGCACTCTGCTGGACATTATACTAATGGGGGGCACCCTGCTGGACATTATACTAATGGGGGGCACCCTGCTGGACATTATATTAATGGGGGGCACCCTGCTGGACATTAATAATGAGGCGGCGAACCACCCGCCTTTTCCAGCACATCTGGACATCAGGCTGTCTCACAGAGACCCCCCTGATGGAGCACCCTTCTGGACAGTATTTATATTAATAGGGGGCACCTGAGTACACGAGCACACATAGGCGACTCATGGTGTGGGGTAAGTTTTGCAGCCTGGAATTATAATATATGCGGGGCGCGAGTTCATATGTCAATGCCCGATGCCTTGGCCCCCTGGCTTTCTCCCCCACAGGATGCGTCGTAACACAACACACGCCTGCCCGCGCAACACCAGAACGAGACAGGTCCCACAGATAGCAGCATAACACAGCTGACTCACGGTGTTTGATCGTAGTTCATTTTTTTGTTTTTTTTGAGGGAACATTCATAAGGGGGCACCCTGCTGGACATTATATTAATAGGGGGCACCCTGCTGGACATTATATTAATAGGGGGCACCCTGCTGGACATTATAATAATGGAGGGACTCTGCTGGACATTATAATAATGGAGGGACTCTGCTGGACATTATAATAATGGGGGCACTCTGCTTGACATCATAATAATGGGGGCACTCTGCTTGACATCATAATAATGGGGGCACTCTGCTGGACATTATATTAATTGGAGGGGCTGCTGTGTACATTCCATTCATGAGGAGAAACTACCGGACATTTTATTAGAAAGTAGCGGCTGCATTTCCCAACCCAGGCTTATACTCAAGTCAATACATTTTCCCATTTTTTTTATCTTAAAATTAAGTACCTCGGCTTATACTAGTATATACAGTAGATTGTATTGTAATGACTTAAGCAACAAAGGATTATCTTGTTTTAAATAACACATTTCTTTATATGACATTGTTTTTAAGAAAACATGTAGAGTGATACATATTTACAAGTTATCCTACTGTTGTAAGGCAATCAATAGTCTTAAAGGATCTGTCACATGTCCTGACAATTCTGGAGCATCTTCTCTTATCCCTCTGTGATAAAGTGACAATGAGGTGGCGCCATACCTCTTGTCAAAGAGGTGTGTCCCTACATAGATGACACTTTTAGCAGTGAACGTAGAGCGCTGGAGATAGCAGGGATCTATGAGACTTTCAACTGTTGCCAATTTATGTATAGATTCCTAAAAGAGCTCAGTAATATAAGGAAGGCGGATACACTTTCTGTAAGTGTCAGGACTATTAATAACATTCCATTTCCCCGTAGGTTCACTTACCTGAGGCACAAGGCTGACGTGTATGTTACAGAAGTTCTCCCTCTTGGCTTTGAACTGGAATTGTCTAAAAGCTTCTATGAAAGCCATTCCTTCAATGTCTCCAATGGTTCCACCAAGCTAAAAAAATTTAAAACAAATTTTTGTGAATCTTGTTTTCAGTTAGACAATATAATAATTCCATAATTTACCTAATCTTAGATAAACAGTTCTGATCAGTCCAATGCATCTCTGCAGTAAGCAGATACTCCCAGGTTTTTACCAGCGAGGGAGGATGGAGTCAGTCATTAGGGACCCAGGTTGCACTTGTGTCAAAAATCGGGGGCGAACTTGCAGGCAGACCGACCAGAGCACCAAAGTAAAATATGAATATACCCAAATCATAAACCAGAGAGAAAAGGGATTTTCCTGAATTGGGGAATGTGATTGATGCCCTAGGGTTACAACGCGTTTCGGGCCACCATTTTTTTATGGCAAAACATTTCTATTTGTACCTACCATTGGATCAAACCGACTTGTCACCTCTTTATGAATTTTTATCCATTTTATCGAGACGTATACATTTTAAAATATGTGTTTAGCCTTGTACACTTGAAAAAGGGGCCCTAAAACAAAGACCACTCTGACAATGAAATCAATCACATTCCTGTCCATTGTGTCTGGATTTTGGTGTGTGTCGAGCACCATCACCCCACCCGCAGCTCCACCAAATTGCAACCAGTGTGGCAACCGCACCCTCACTATTCACATGGTGGCAGCTCCCAAAACATAAAAATCATCACCTGAATTAGAGATCTGCCTTGTATTTAGCACAACCATATTTTGTGAGTATCACTAGCCCCTCTTTACCAATCTGTGGTAATCAAATTTTCTCTCCTGCCTTTATACCTTAACATAACCTAAGAAGAGGGGTGATGCTGTTTTTTGGAAGAAAGAAGCTATATTATTTTTAAGTCAACCATTGTCAGAATACCAGGGAAATCACAGTAGTTATCAAGGCGAGATATATGCAATAAGATCAGAAAAACTCAGGAAGTCAGATCACCAAAGCTATTACATGCAAAGATTTAGTGCTTTAGTGATTTAGTGCAGCCAAGTACAACCCCCCGTGCCGAAGTTTGGCTTCTGGGCATTTCAATCTTACACACTGAATATATGCAGTTGTTGTGCACAATCTGCCCGGCACAGTAGCACAGAGACAACCCCCGAAAGGTGTCCAGCAACTCCAGACTCCATTAACAAAAACAAACCCAAGCCCTTAGGTGCTCATATCAGCTAATGTGTAACTAATATGTTGGATTGAAGACCTTTAAAAAATGTGGCATTGTCTGTATTATAGTATATGGTTGGAACAATCAGACGCCATAGGGTTAAAGAGAACCCGTCAGGCAAATTAACCCCCTAAACTACATATATTTTCATAAACTGCCCTTAGAAAGCATTGCCTCTATCCCTTCATTGTTCCTCTACATGCCTGTAAACCTAAGCAATGAGGTCCTAAAGCTGTATGCAAATGACCTGTGAAATCTCCAATGAGTCATTAGCATATTCAAGCTGTCCACCTTATTCATGAGTGGGAGGTACAGCCACACCCCCAGTGCTTGACTGACAGCCTGTATAATGATGTGAGGCTGTATAATGGCATCCTTCCTGGTGCTAGCGCCTCCTGCAGCCTGTGTGTGCATGTGTGTGTGTGTATGTGAAAGATACAACAGCTCCAGGCAGCCATGTTATAGCAGAACATGTCAGGTACATGTGTAGCTGATGTCTGTGTCTCTGTGTATTAGGAGGATGCAGCATGTCAGCAGATGCAGCACACACACTAGCCATGCTTTACTATACATTACACACAGACATGAGCAGGGGGAGGAGAGGGGAGGGGTAACAGGGGTGACATCACTGCCTCTGACCATGTGACCAGCCTCATTTACATAATAAAGAAAGGATGATTTCAGAATAATTAATGTATGAATTGACTAGATAAAGGCTGGGATGGATCCTTGTGACCTGCTCCAACAGGTAGTAGTGACAGAATTAGCTGCAGAGACTTGATGACAGGTGTCCTTTAAAGTACCCTAGGGGGCCTGCAGTTACAGTAAAAAAAACCTTAAAGTTTAAGTCACAAACCCCCTTTCTCTAGAAAACAAAACAAATCTTAAACATGTCACAAAAGTCTGGAAAAGGTTTTTCCTGGTGGATTACCACATAATGGAAAATAGCGCCCCATTGTCTGTATCGACACTTTTTAGTACACTCGGAAAAATGTAGAAATTAAAACATTATCAAGTCCAATAAAAAGTGACAGACCCATATACCAAATTATAAAAAAGATATTAACGTCGGAATATGGCAAAACAAAGAATTTTTTGGCATATAAAAGGGATTCATTTTTTAAAATCTATTAAGATCTGAAAGCTGTAAAACAGAGCCCACAAGAAACTCGTGCACATGCATTTGTTTGTCTACATCACTGCCCTTGGAATTTTTTTCCCACTTCCCAGTACATGGCATGGAAAATTAGGTGCCGCCGCTAAGAGGTACAATTTATTATGTAAGAAAAAAATCTGTACATGAAAAAATAAAATAAAGTAATGGATTTTTTAAGCATGGGAGCAAAAAATTATGACTGCGGCCCCACCCCTGGAGAGATCCCCAAATAATCCAAAAAACGTCTGTGTTAAAAGTTGAAAGCATATAAAAGCAGAATACAGCCCTGTATCATTTTTTGGTTGTCCTATTACAGCTCCAGAAATGATTTGCTGTACTATGTGGCTACAACGTTGTATTGTTGTTTTCTGTTTTGTTCTGTGATTGTGTTTGCAAATAACACCACAAAAATTGTAGCAAAATAAGTCAAAAACATAAGTAAAAAAGTGCAATAAAGTGATGTCATAGGCAAACCTGTAAAATCAAAGGAATCAGATTTTTTTGTGTGTATATAAACCTATAACTTCTGATATATATCTGATGTCCTGGCGGGTGCTAGCGGGTGGTATGTGAAATCTCTGTTCACCTGTGCCGGGGTCAGTGGGTATTTATAGCCACCACCGCTCTCTCTAGATGCCGGATTTTATAGGTTTTGAGGTCTTTTGGGATCATACCAACTGCAGATTATTACAGCTGGTGTTTTCTCTTCCTATAACCTTTCTCCTACAATTTGTTCTCTTTGTACAGAATGAAAAGTAATAAAGTACAGGAGCGCGTGATATGTCAGATATAAAACCGGACAAGGAGCATGAAGACACGCCTCAACAAAAGAACGAAACAATGCAAGTCATTAAAGAAAAAGGATCCTGTCCCAGAGATGTAAACACTACAATCCCCATAGATATCTAAAGCACAGAGGACACAAACCAAAAAGTACCGTATGTACTCGAGTATAAGCCGACCCGAATGTAGGCCGAGGGACCTAATTTTACCACGAAAACCCATTGACTCAAGTAGTTTAAGTTTAAAGTGGGAAATGCATTAGTGCCAGCCCCACCCCCCAGTTAATAGCTATCAAGCCTCCTGCCCCCCTTAGTATATAGCCATCCACCCCCCGCCCAGTATATAGCCAGCCCGCCTCTCCCCCCAGTATATGGCCAGCAAGCCCTATTACATAGCCAGCCTCCAGTATACAGCAGCCCATGTCCCCCAGTATATAACCAGCCCCCTGTCTCCAGTATATAGCCAGACCATGCCGCTCTAGTATATAGCCAGCCTCCTGCCCCAGTATATAGCCATCCAGCCATCCCCCAGTATATAGCCATCCCCCATTATATAGAAAGGCGCCAGTATGCCCATCACTTACAAAAATAAAGTCAATACTCACCTTTCCTCCTCTTACTTCTTCTTACTTCTGGTTGCGGCAGCTCTCTGTTTGTTGGCTGTGTACACACTATGGCGTCAGCCGGTTGCTGACATCATAGTATGTGGACCGACAGGTCCTGCACTGGCCGTGCATACACTATGATGTCAGCCGCGGTGTGTGCACGGCCAAAACGCACAGACCTGCAGGTCCTGGAAGTAAGAAGAGGAGGAAAGAAGAGTACCTGCAGGGGGCGTTGGAAAAGTGAGTATTGACCTAGTTTTTTTTTACTCAAGTATAAGCCACATTTTTGTGCTGAAAAACTTGCCAATTCAATTTTGTAAATCACGGGCGACACACCAAAAATAGGAAGAGTTTGTTCCCCTTGACCTGTTGTGTATAATTGGATTACGGAACGGGACTCATACATAAAACAAGTGAGGCGTCTTATAAGAAGTGAGAGACAAGTCAGAATACAGATACTATGGGCGGTGGGGGTGACGGATATTGTACTTACCTCAATGACGCATATCTGAGGCTCCTGGTGGTCCTTGTCCACTGGAACAGTCGCCTGATTCATCACCCATTCCTGAATGGCATCAGTAATATGCGGGACCACTAATAACAGAGAAGACAAACCACCATTACCAGGGAGTCACCAAACTGTTTCAATACCAATACTTCTGTCAAGGTTTTTAATACCAAAGCAATAGTTATTTAATCAAATTACATTGTATGTATAATTTGCTCTAAAAAATGTGAATACTTTATAAAATACATTAACAAAACATCTTGTGTCAATCCGTCTGCTCAGGAGAGGCTTCCCTCGAGTCCTACCCTGATGATGGGTGCTGTAACACCTACCGTACTTATAAATAACCCTCATGCACAACAACAATGGGGAGCGTTCATCAAAGCCGGTGCTCCGTGCCTACAGAGTATGATAAAGTCCCTGCCCACATTTCCGTGACGGATACATCAAGATTCTTAGACCGCCTGATGTATCTGTTGAGAGGAAATGTCGCTGGCCTAGTTTAGGGTACAGACCGGCGAACATTCAGTGATGAATGTTGTAGAAGCACTGATGAATCTCCCACTTTGTTTTTGTCTATGTGCTACCTGCTATTTCAAAGGATAGCACATTGACATGGAGAGAAAAGTCTTACGTGTATTAATATGCACAACACTTTTTTTTAAAGTGCCAAATTTCCAGTACAAGAGTCTTTATTGCAACTTCTGCACACGGATAAAATTGTTTTTATGGGTTCATACATAAGGCTTTGAATTCTACTGCCCCTAGAGAAGTAGAGAGAGAACTCAGCATAATCACTCAGTACAAGCCACAAATAACATTAAATCTTTAGGGGGTGATTTTCGGAGCTCATGATATACATCTATGTACACATTTGTCTTCACGATTGTTCAATAAAATTCCTTTTTTGACCGTTAAATCTTTGGAGGATCAAGCTAATTTGGCCTTAGAATCAGAACACACAGCCGCATGTGATAGCATACTTACTATCAATACGAAAATATTTACCACTATGGCTAAAGATTGGCTCAGTGGTCATGTGCACCAAAAACTTGACATAATTTCTTTTGGTCTAGAAGCGCTGAAGAATGAAAGCCATTACTGGAGCCAAAGCAGGCTGATAATGTATGATATCGAAGAAGCCAAACTATAATTGTAAGTAAGCCTCAAGGCTATTTACCAGGGGCGTAACTACAGGGATAGCAGCCACAGCAGCAGCTATGGGGCCCAAGGAGTCAGGGGCTACCAGTATTTGGGGTATTGGGTGTGTATATGCTGTATGTGTGTGCGATGTTTATATACTGTATGTGTGTGTCTATGTTGTATGTCTATATTATTATATTGTATGTAGGTGTCTATTTGTTTTATGTATGTGTATATGTGATATGTGTATGTTCTATATGTGTCTATATATATATACATATATATATCAAATATATATACGGTATATATATATATATATATAGATCTTACTGTGGATCTTTCTTATAACAAGAAGAAATAAAAGTTATTTTTTATAGGCCAAAGGACCTTTTCTTTGTTGCTTCAGTGCAACCTTTTGTGAATAAATTATTGAAATTATAGGTCCGACCGGTAGGACTATCTATCCCTTATAGTTTTCTATACAGGCAGTCCCGGGTTACATACAAGATAGGGTCTGGAGGTTTGTTCTTAAGTTGAATTTGTATGTAAGTCGAAACTGTATATTTTATAATGGAAGTTCTAGACAATTTTTTTTCTTTTGCCCCAGTGACAATTGGAGTTTCAAAATTTTTGGTGTAATTGGACCAAGGATTATCAATAAAAGCTTCATTACAGACATCTTACAGCTGATCATTGCAGTCTGGGACTATAGTAAAGCATCCAGAGAGCTTCACCAGAGGTCACATGGGGCAGAGGGGTCCGTCTGTAACTATGGGTTGTCTGTAAGTCGGGTGTCCTTAAGTAGGGGACCGCCTGTATATGTAATGTGTATATTCTGTATGTCTGTGTATCTGATGCTTGGGGGTATATGGTACTTCAAAAACATACTGTTAGGTTGTTTAGATTGTGAGCCCCATGGGGACAGGGACCAATTTGATATGCTTGTGCAGCGCTGCGTAATCTGTGTGCGCTATATAAATAAAGAATTATTATTATTATTACTGTATGTATGTGTGTATATGCTGTATGTATGTATATGTGGCGTGTATATACTGTGTCTGATTGTAACTCCAGTGTGAGTATACAAATATATGTATATTTTTTAAGGACGAGGGGGGCCCATTCAGATGTATGCTAAGGGGCCCTCCCTCTTCTAGTTACGCCCCTCCTATTTACAATATCTCTTGGGTTTAAGTTATCAGCAGATAGATTTTCCATGGATTCTCTGTGTTTAGCACCATGAACAACACATCACATAGCTGTGTACCACAGGGAACGTTCCAAGCTGTTGATGCAACCATCTGTGTTTATAACTTTTAAACCACAAGAGATATTACTAATCTGATTAGGCAATTTCTGAGACAATTCTGTGATATGCTACAGCTTCACATTGGAAGAGCTTATTCTGGATCCACTATGGCGGCCATGTTCATGTTCACACTTGGCCTACAAGATAGGCCCCATCACCCATTACTAGCTGTGATGGTGTCCTTGGACACTTGACTTGCTTGGTATTACTTTCCACACCACAGCTAATGAATATGAGGACTGAAACAACAAAAAACTATTACAAAAAGAAGTGAAATCTTTGTCTCCGTCTACACTGACTCGCCTTGTACGGTTTTCCCCAGGTAGTCCCCTCGTCGCTCCTTGGTGATCACATGCTGATAAATCTTCCCTGTGGTGATATTATTGTCCTTGTACAGACTGATGTCCAGAAATCTCTCATAATTCCCCAAATCCAAGTCCACCTCTCCTCCATCATCCAGGACAAACACTTCACCTGAAAATCAGATAAAAGTGGAGAAATAGATGAGATCATGTCACGTTTAAGATGCAATCTATTAGCTAAAATCAACTCTGATATTATTTTACAAACAAAGCAGAATTTGTTAATGAAGTATATTAGAAAAATGCTCTAAAGAATCTTAAAGGGAACCTGTCATCAGGAGCCCTGTTTATTATTAGATTGTGAGCCCCACTGGGGACAGGAACTGATTTGGAAAGCTCCGTAATCTGTGTGCGCTATATAAATAAAGGAATTATTATTATTATGGCTCCCCCATGTCCCCATAAAAATTGTGTGCACATTGTTGAATAAAACAGTATTTTCTGATAAAAAGAAAAGTTAGATGAAAGTTTTACCTTTCGCTCTGCAAAGCAGTGTCCCATGTCCTATGGAAGAGGCCATCATGAATCTGACTTCAAATAAAAAGTTAGATCTCTTCATTTTGAAATAGAGGAATTTCCCAAGGATGGGGGCGGGGGAAACTACTCCTCACTGGCCACACCCATGGGACACTGCTTTGCAGAGAGAAACTTTCCTTATCAGAAAAAGCCAGTTTCATTATAAAAACACTTTAGCAAAATGCACACTACTCTCTATGGGGACATGTGGGAGCCAGAAATAGGGCTGCTGATGACAAGTTCCCTTTATTACATAAGATGTAGACCTCCAAATACAGTCCTCCAAGAGCCCTACTTCCTCTACACCCACCACTAGGCACAGGGGCTTACAGCATGTGAACGTTTTACCAGTGCTCTGGGTGCTGTATAAAATCATATTGAGTGAGCTCCCCCTACTGGTGGCTGTGGACAACAAAACTGTAGTATTTATGGTTTGAAACAAGTACAATAAAAACATTTTTTTTTAATTATCTAGCCCTTTCACGACTGCCAAATGGCTATTTAAGTCCTATTTTCTCTGTGCAGATACCATGTACTATATACACACGTCATGACATTGTGCCACTTTAAACAATCAGTTTCCCTGAACCGTGGCACCTAGAAACACAAGTGTGGCCATTTTTAAAGATCATTTAAGGATGGTGTTTGTGTTTTACTGTTAAAGTAGCAATAAAAAATGTGATTTAAATACAAATCTAAATTCCTGACTGTAACTTGTTCTCCGGTTGTGTTTCACCTAAAAACACAATTCTTACATGTACACAAGAATTGTGTTTATAGGCGCCACAGTTCCAGAGATATGACCTTGTGGAGGGAACTGAAGCTGAAGGCAGAAGGAGCTTCAAAAGTACATGCACCTTCTGCCTAGGAAATGGTGATGGACCGACACTGTACATATTTATAACATATTTTGGTAAAGGTTTATATCATTTTACTGCTTATTCAAAAAATATTTTAATGGAAAAAATTATTTAAAAAAAACATTTTTTCACATTTTTAGTTATTTGTCTGCTAATTATATAAAAAGGTGTTATTAATAAAACGATTCTATCAATTTAAAGTCTTACATGTCATTAAAAAAACAAATTAAAAACTGTTATGATATGTAAAGTGGTTAAAAAATATTGCAGTTAAAAGCAGGCACGGCTCCAGGCATCAGTAGGCCCCTGGGTGACAGAGCCTCAGTGGGCCCCTTTGCGGTGAACTGACATTCAGAAACTAAAACAGTCTCCTATTCCCTAGTTTATCATGCCAAACAGCCTCCTCATGGTTATTTTATATAAAGCCCTCTCACACCCTATGTATTCATTAGATACAGCCTTATGTGGGCCCCCCCTCCCGGCAGCTCTGGGCCCTGGCACTTGCCCAGGTATGCCCAGTGCTGGCGCCGGCCCTGATTAAAAGAAGAGCTGAACAGAAGTGCAAAAATGGACCTGGACATTCAGGCACCCTTGGACACAAAGGTGTTAAAGAGTTTGTTAGATGATTTTGTCTGTAGACCCAAAATCTTTAGACTGTGTCATTTAGAAGTTGAATATGGGTTCACATCCCCTGCAGGCTCTTATAGGAAGACACAATTATGTAGAGTGAAGGGGCAGTCACTCAGTGACATCATGATGACTGATTATTAACTTATAATTTACCATGTTCATAAGGTGAGAACGTCCCAGCATCAATATTAATGTATGGGTCGATCTTAATGGCGGTGACTCTTAGGCCGCATGACTTCAGGATGGTGCCGATGCTGCTGGCGATGATTCCTTTCCCGATCCCAGAAATGACACCACCCGTCACCAGTATGTACTTCATTGGTTCTCTACGTACAGTACTCAGTGGCCGAAATAGATTCCTGGAATATAATAAACCAGATACATAAAATATGTTTCCATGATTAAAAGGGATTGTCCAGTACATAGATATTCATAGGAGCGATAAGAGATTGAGTTATTTTGGTTGCAGTTGCTCAGCATCTCCTGAGGACATGTGCGTCCAACGTGACTCATTGACCGAGGCGGGCACAGAAAAAATGTTCTACATAAACAGCAGGTGGCGCTATTCTGACATTATTTCTGGAATATCTAGGGATAAAAATTGTCTTTTTAATAGGTATAAATCCGAAAAATGTTCTTCCCTATAAGCAATGTTTTTCACTGAACAACCACTCTTAGCTTTAATCTTAGGGTTCCCCTGTATAATTTGCAGGAAAAGCGACATTACCTTCTTCCGCATGAGAGATATTTCACAGCGTTCCTCCAGATCATTACAGTTTATCTTTACACTGCAAAGCAACAAAGCCATGATTTCCAAAAAATATTTTGCACTGATTTTGAATACATTTAAAAAAAATATGATTTAAGAAATAATGTTTTTTTTAAATTAGATTACATTGTCTTATTAAGTGCACCCCCAAAACAGCGCAGGACCCACAATTATAGATGATTGTACACCAGCTGTACTAAATCAAGAACCACTCATAAAATATGCTCCTGCAAACCAGTCACCATGGGAATGCATGTTACTCTGCAGGCAGCATGTTATAGAGCAGGAGGAGTTTAGAAGACTGTACACAGTGTGCCTTCTGCAGGCAGCATGGGGAGCTGAACAGACTTCATATAGTGTCCGATCTGTAGGAGAAAGTTATAGAGCTGGGGGAGCTGCGAAGATTCAAGATAGTGGGGGTCATTTACTAAGGGCCCGATTTGCGTTTTCCCGAAGTGTTACCCGAATATTTCCATTTTGCGCCGATTTCCCCTGTATTACCCCGGGATTTTGGCGCACGCGATCCGATTTTGGCGCATTGGCGCCGGCATGCACGCGACGGAAATTGGGGGGCGTGGCCGAACGGAAACCCGACTGATTCGGAAAAACCGCTGCATTTTTTTTAAAAAATGTGTCGCAAAACTTCCATTTACCTCCACCAGGTATAGGCCGGTGAATTTCAGGGCATTCCAGCGGACCTCTGGGAACTTCAGCGCAGCAGCGACATCTGCGGAGGAACTACCTTAGTGAATCGCCGGAAGACCTGAATCCACCGCAGAGAACGCGCCGCTGGATCGCGAATGGACCGGGTAAGTAGATCTGCCCCAATGTCTTATCTGCTGGCAGCATGTTATAGAGCAGGAGGATCTGGGTAGATTGCACATAGTGACCTATCTGCAGGCAGCATGTTATAGAGCAGGAGGAGCTGAGCACATTGTACATAGTGACCTATCTGAAAGGCAGCATGTAAAAGAGCAGGAGGAGCTAATCACATTGAACATAGTGTCCTATCTGCAGGCAGCATGTTATAGAGCAGGAGGATCTTAGCAGATTGTACAGAATATTTAATAATTCATTGTCGGGGGGCAGAATATGTAATAATCACTGAAATGTCGGTTAGCAGAAAGGGTTTTTTTTTTTTTTTTTTTTTAAGTATAATTGGGGGGCGGGGCGGCCCCATTAGGGCGGGGAGGCCCCATTAGGGCGGGGGGGCCCCATTAGGAATTTTGTCCAGGGGCCCAGTGGACTCTAGTTACGCCACTGATAACCAGCCATACCCCATATAGTGTATATTCTTCCTTGATAAAATATGCAGCAACTGGAAAATGATACATCTTCAGATATTTGAAAAATCCATAAATCGCGTCTAACATAAAACCATTTGATAATAAGACATGTGGCTGTTTGCTTTACTTATGAATTTATATCCTGAAGTTATTTATTCCTTCCTGGCAGCTGAAATCCAGGTGTCTGGGGATTACTTCATCTATCAGGAGCCGGGAGATATTTTACTGCTGATAGATCCTGGAATGTTCATTCATCTGAACTAGATTTAGCCTGCATTTAAATCACCTGACATTTTGTACACGTAGTGTAGCATTGTAATACTACAGGAATATCGGAAAGAGCATCTGCAGGCAGCATATTATAGAGCAGGAGTAGCTCAGCGGATTGTACATAGTGTCCTATCTGCAGGCAGCATGTTATAGAGCAGGAGGAGCTGAGCAGATTGTACATAGTGTAGCTCAGCGGATTGTACATAGTGTCCTATCTGTCCTATCTGCAGGCAGCATGTTATAGAGCAGGAGAAGCAGAGCAGATTGTACATAGTGTCCTATCTGCAGGCAGCATGTTATAGAGCAGGAAAAGCAGAGCAGATTGTACATAGTGTCCTATCTGCAGGCAGAATGTTATAGATTAGGAGGAGCTGACCATATTGTACATAGTGTCCTATCTGCAGGAAGCATGTTATAGAGCACGAGGAGCTGAGCAGATTGTAGCTCTGTGGATTGTACATAGTGCCCTATCTGCAGGCAGCATGTTGTAGAGCAGGAGTAGCTCTGTGGATTGTACATAGTGTCCTATCTGCAAGCTACATGTTATAGAGCAGGAGGAGATGGTCCTGATGTATCTGTTGAAGGGAAATGGTCGCTGGCCTATTTAGGGTACAGACCGGCGAACATCATGATGATAATGTAGAAGCACTGTATGAAAGTCATAGCCCACTTTTGTTATTTGTCTATGTCTACCCCTGCATTTTCAAGGATAGCACATGTGACATGAGAAAAGTTTAACGTGGTATAATATGCACAAACTTTTTTTTAAAGTGCCAAATTCCAGTACAAGAGTCTTTATTGCCAACTTCTGCACACGGATAAAATGTTTTATGGTTCATCATAAATGGCTTTGAATTCTACTGCGCCCTAGAGAAGTAGAGAGAGAACTCAGCATAATCACTCAGTACACCACATAATTAATCTTAGGGGTGATTTCTCGAGCTCATGATTACATCTATGTACACAATTTGTCTTCACGCATTGTTCAAGTAAAATTCCGTTTTGACCGTTAAATCTTTGGAGGATCAGCTAATTTGGCCTTAGAATCGAACACCCCGCATGTGATGCATACTTACTATCATACGAAAATATTACCACTATGGCTAAGATGGCTCAGTGTCAGTGGCAACCAAAAACTTGACATAATGTTTCTTTGGTCTAGAAGCGCTGAAGAATGAAAGCCATTACGGAGCCAAAGCAGGCTGATAATGTATGATATCAAGAGCCACTATAATTGTAGTCCTACAAGGTATTTACCAGGGGCGTAACTACGGGTGGCAGCCACAGCAGCAGCTATGGGGCCCAGGAGTCAGGGCTACCATTATTTGGGTATTGGGTGTGTATATGCTGTAGTTTTGCGATGTTTTATACTGTATGTTGTGGTCTATGTTGTATGTCTATATTTTATATGTATGTAGGTGTCTATGGTTTATGTATGTTGTATTGTTGTATGTGTATGTTTTCTATTATGTGTCTATCTAGGTCTAACCCTATATATATTATAATATATATATATATATATATATCTTACTGTGGATCTTTCTTATCAAGAAGAAAATAAAAGTTATTTTTTATGGCCAAAGGACCTTTTCTTTTTTCTTCAGTGCAACCTTGTGTAATAATTATTGAAAGTATAGGTCCGGCCGGTAGGAACTATCTATCCCTTAGTGTTTCTATACAGGCAGTCCCGGTTCATACAGATAGGGTTGGAGGTTTGTTCTAAGTTGAATTGTATGTGTCGAACTGTAATATTTTATAATGGAAGTTCTAGACATTTTTTTTTCTTTTGCCATGACAATTGGGAGTTCAAAATTTTGGTGTAATTGGAACCAAGGATTATCAATAAAAGCTCATTACAGACATCTACAGCTGATCATTGCAGTCTGGGACTATAGTTAAAGCATCCAGAGAGCTTCACCAGAGTCACATGGTCAGAGGGGTCCGTCTGTAACTATGGGTTGTCTGTAAGTCGGGTGTCCTTAAGTAGGGGACCCGACTGTTATATGTATGGTTTTCTGTATGTCTGGTGATCTATGCTGGGGGTAATGGTACTTCAAAAACATACTGTAGGTTGTTTAGATTGTGAGCCCCATGGGGACAGGGACCATTTGATATGTTGTCAGCGCTGCGTAATCTGTGTGCGCTATATAATAAGAATTATATATTTTATTATGTATGTGTGTATATGCGTAATGTAGTATATGTGGCGTGTATATACTGTTCTGATTGTAACTCCAGTGTGGATTATACAAATATATGTATATTTTAAGACGAGCGAGGGCCCATTCAGATGTATGCTAAGGGGCCCTCCCTTCTAGTTCCCCCTCCTATTTACAGTATCTCTTGGGTTTAAGTTATAAGCAGATAGATTCTCCAGATTCTCTGTGTTTAGCACCATGAACAACACTCACATAGCTGTTTACCACAGGAACGTTCCAACTGTTGATGCAACCATCTGTGTGTTATAACTTTTAAACCACAAAGATATTACTAATCTGATTAGGCAATTTCTGAACAATTCTGTGATAATCTACAGCTTCCCATTGGAAGAGCTTATTCTGGATCCACTATGGCGGCATGTTCATGTTACACTTGGCCTACAATATAGGCCCCATCACCCATTACTAGCTGTGATGGTCTTCCTTGACACTTGACTTGTTTGGTATTACTTTCCCACACACAGCTAATGAATATGAGGACTGAAACAACAAAAACTATTACAAAAGAGTGAAATCTTTGTCTCCGTCTACACTGACTCGCCTTGTACGTTTTTCCCAGTAGGTCCCCTCGTCGCTCCTTGGTGATCACATGCTGATAAATCTTCCCTGTGGATATTATTGTCCTTGTACAGACGATGTCCAGAAATCTCTCAGTATTCCCCAAATCCAAGTCCACCTCTCCTCCATCATCCAGGACAAACACTTCACCTGAAATCAGATAAAAGTGAGAAATAATGAGATCATGTCACGTTTAAGATGCAATCGATTAGCTAAATCAACTCTTAATTTTTTACAAACAAAGCGAATTTGTTAATGAAGTATATTAGAAAAATGCTCTAAGATCTTAAAGGAACCTTCATCAGAGCCCTGTTTATTATTAGAGGTGAGCCCCACTGGGGACATGAACTGATTGGAAAGCTCCGTAATCTGTGTGCGCTATATAAATAAAGGAATTATTATTATTATGGCTCACCCCATGTCCCCATAAAATTGTGCACATTGTTGAATAAAACAGTATTTCTGATAAAAGAAAAGTAGATGAAGTTTTTACCTTTCGCTCTGCAAAGCAGTGTCCCATGTCCTAGCGAAGAGGCATTAATAAGTGGTCGCCCCCCCCCCCCACCCACCCGAGGAAACCACTCCATCATGAATCGACTTTCAAACAAAAGTTAATCTCACCCATTTTGAAATAGAGGCATTTCCCAGGGTGGGGTCGGGGAAACTACTCCTCACTGGCCACAACCCATGGGACACTGCTTTGCAGAGAGAACTTTTCTTATCAGAAAAAGGCCACTTTCATTATAAAACACTTTAGCAAATGCACACTACTCTCTATGGGGAACATGTGGGAGCCAGAAATAGGGCTGCTGATGACAAGTTCCCTTTACATAAGATGTAGACCTTCCCAAATACAGTCCTCCAAGAGCCCTACTTTCCTCTACACCACCACCACTGGACAGGGGCTTCAGCATGTGAACGTTTTTCCAGTGCTCTGGTGCTGTATAAATCATATTGATGAGCTCCCCTACTGGTGGCTGTGGACAACAAAACTGTAGTATTTATGGTTTGAAACAAGTACAATAAAAACATTTTTTTTTAATATTAACCCTTTCACGACTGCCAATGGCTATTTAAGTCCCTATTTCTCTGTGCAGATACCTAGTACTATATACACACGTCATGACAGAGGGCCACTTTAAACAATCAGCTTCCCTAACCGTGGCACCTAGACACCACAATTGGTCATTTTTAAAGATCATTTAGGATGGTGTTTGTGTTTTACTGTTAAGTAGCAATAAAAATGTGATTTAAATACAAATCTAAATCCTGACTGTACTTGTTCTCCTCGGTTGTGTTCATCACCTCAAAAACACAATTCTTAATTACACAAGAATGTGGTTTATAGGCGCCACAGTCCAGAGATATACCTTGTGGAGGGAACTGAAGCTGAAGGCAGAGGAGCTTCAAAAGTACATGCACCTCTGCCTAGGAAATGGTGATGACCGACACCTGTACATATTATAACATATTTGGTAAAGGTTATATCATTTTTACTGCTTATCAAAATATTTTAATGGAAAAAATTATTTAAAAAAAAACATTTTTTCACATTTTGAGTTATTTGTCTGTATTATATAAAAAGGTGTTATTAATAATGATTCTATCAATTTAAAGTCTTACCTGTCATTAAAAAACAAATTAAAAACTGGTTATGATATGTAAGTGGTTTAAAAATATTGAGTTAAAAGCAGCACGGCTCCAGGCATCAGTAGTGCCCCTGGGTGACAGAGCCTCATGGGCCCCTTGCGGTGAACTGACATTCAGAAACTAAAACAGTCTCCTATTCCCTAGTTAATCATGCCAACAGCCTCCTCTGGTTTTTTATATAAAGCCCTCTCACACCCTATGTATTCATATTAGAAACCCTTATGTGGGCCCCCCCCCTCCCGGCAGCTCGGCCCTGGCACTTGCCCAGGTATGCCAGTGCTGGCGCCGGCCCTGATTAAAGAAGAGCTGAACAAAAAGTGCAAAAATGGACCTGGACATTCAGCACGCCCTTGGACACAAAGTTGTTAAAGTTTTTGTAGATGATTTTTTCTGTAGACACCAAAATCTTTAGACTGTGTCATTTAGAATTGAATATGGGTTCACATCCCTGCAGGCTCTTATAGGAAACACAATTATGTCGAGTGAAGGGCAGTCACTCTCAGTGACATCATGATGACGGATTATTAACTTATAATTTCCCATTTCATAAGTGAGAACGCCAGCAGCATCAATATTTAAGTCGGTGTCGATCTAATGGCGGTGACTCTTAGCCGCATGACTTCGGATGGTGCCGATGCTGCGGGCGATGATTCCTTTCCCGATCCAGAATGACACCACCCGTCACCAGTATGTCTTCATTGGGTCTCTACGTACAGTACTCGTGGCCGAAATATTCTGAATATAATAACCAGATCATAAAAGTGTTCCATGATTAAAAGGGATTGCAGTACATATATTTCATAGGACGATCAGAGATTGAGTTATTTTGGTTGCAGTTGCTCAGCACTTCCTGAGGACATGTGCGTCCAACGTGACTCATTGACCGAGGCGGGCACAGAAAAAATGTTCTACATAAACAGCAGGGCGCTATTCTGACATTATTTCTGGAATATCTAGGGATAAAATTGTCTTTTAATAGGTATAAATCCAAAAATGTTCTTCCCTATAAGCAATGTTTTCACTGAACAACCACTCTTAGCTTTAATCTTAGGGTCCCCCTGTATAATTTGCAGAAAAGCGACATTACCTTCTTCCGCATGAGATATTTCACAGCGTTCTCCAGATCATTACATTTTATCTTTACACTGCAAAGCAACAAGCCAGGATTTCCAAAAAATATTTTGCACTGATTTTGAATACATTTAAAAAAATATGATTATAGAAATAATGTTTTTTTAAATTAGATTACGTCTTATTAAGTGCACCCCAACAACAGCGCAGGACCCACACTTATAGATGATTGTACCCAGCTGTACAATCAAGAACCACTCATAAATTGCTCCTGCAAAACCAGTCACCTGGAATGCATTGACCTCGCAGGCAGCATGTTATTAGAGCGAGGAGTTTGAAAGACTGTACACAGTGTGCTGCTGCAGAGCATGGGGAGTTGAACCACTCATATAGTGTCCGATCTGTAGGAGAAAGTTATAGAGCTGGGGGCTGCGAAGATTCAAAGTTGGGGTCATTTACTGGGCCCATTTGCGTTTTCCCGAAGTGTTACCCAACCAATATTTCCATTTTGCGCATTCCCCTGTATTACCCCGGGATTTGGCGCAGCGATCCATTTTGGCGCATTGCGCGGCATGCACGCGACGAATTGGGGGGCGTGGCCGAACGAAACCCGACTGATTCGGAAAAACCGCTGCATTTTTTAAAAATGTGTCGCAAAACTTCCATTTACCTCCACCAGTATAGGCGTGTAATTTCAGGGCATTCCGCGGACCTCGGAACTTCAGCGCAGCAGCGAACATCTGCGGAGAACTACCTTAGTGAATCGCCGGAAGACCTGAATCCACGCCAGAAACGCGCCGCTGGATCGCGAATGGACCGGGTAGTAGATCTGCCCCAATGTCTTATCTGCTGGAGCATGTTATAGAGCAGGAGGATCTGGTGTAGATTGCACTAGTGACCTATCGGCAGGCAGCAGGTATAGAGCAGGAGGAGCTGAGCACATTGTACATAGTGCCTATCTGAAAGGCAGCAGTGTAAAAGCAGGAGAGCTAATCACATTGAACATAGTGTCCTATCTGCAGGCAGAATGTTATAGAGCAGGGGGGATCTAGCAATTGTAGATAGTGTCCTATCTCAGGCAGCATGTTATGAGCAGGGGTAGCTGAGAAGATTGTACATAGTGTCCTATCTCAGACAGCATGTTATAGACCAGATGAACTAAGCAGATTGTATAAAGTGTGCTATCTGCAGCACATGTTATAGAGTAGAAGAGCTGAGCAGATTGTACTAGTGTCCTATCTGCAGGCGCATGTTATAGAGCAGAGGAGCTGAGCGAGGTACATAGTGTACTATCTGTAGGCAGCATGTTAGGAGTAGAGGAGCTTACAGATTGTACATAGTGTACTATCTGCAGGCACGCATGTTATAGAGAAGGGGAGCCAAACATTGGAGTTCAAAACTTTGGGAGCACACATATGGTCACACTCCACTTGTTTTTGCTCAGTCTATTTTTAGATAACTATCCTCACACCAATTAGCATTTTGTGACTTTGTTTTGGTCAAACAATTTTAGCTAAGAATATACAGAACCACAAGATCAACCCACAACCTCCGGCACAAATTCGTACATTTTGCGTCTTTATCTCTGGATGAAAACTTTTCATATGTAAATTGTCCTGTGGACCAATTTTGAATCTGCTACCAGCCAATTTACAGCATGTCCAACTTAGATGCAGATTTGCCCCTGAAGGGGCAGCATTTGGGACAAACAATGGGTGTCTAGAAACTAGCGCTTGTGCCTTGCTAACCAGCGAAACATTGTTTCTAGTACCTGAAAGCAAGTGTTTAGGCCTAACAGCATCTGCATGCAGGAGTGTTGTCCCTTCACATGAGATTTTTTCACGCACAGGTCCTGGGGGGTTTCTGACATGTTGGACTTGCATTGGACCTGACCCACTGTATTCAGGTTATTACTCACCATTTGTTAACGTTAAACATTACACTCGGCATAGAAAACATAGACCACAACGCATGTGAAAACGATTAGAAAATGCTTGAAAAAACCGACACACTGAACACTACTGTGGTAATCTTCTAATATTTGTTATCCATGGCTTCCTTCCTTCTAAAATCAACTTACAAGTATGATAATGAGCCACCAACCCCTCTGTGCTGTAGCTTCAAAGACTATGAACTATCCTCTCCCCTCGCCTGCTGTGTTCTCACAGTGGAAGGCAGGAAGTGCTCTTCTTGCAACAGTGAACAGTCTGTGAAGCTACAGCACAGAAGGATCTGACTCATTAGCATAATTGTAAACATTGATTGTTAGAAGGAGGAGGCCATGGATAACAAATATAAGAAGATTATCACACCACAGCGCCTGGTCTACTGGGGGAAATAAGTACCACCTGATCTCAGGCCGATTTTGCAAGTTTTCCACCTACAAAAAATGGGAGAGTACAACCCTAAAAACACCATCCTAAACGTGAAGCATAGGGTGAAGCATATTACTTTGGGTTTGTAATGTGCAAAGGAAGACTGCACCGTATTGAGGAGGATGGACGGGGCCATGCTTCACAAGATTTTGGACAAAACTCCTGCTCTTAGTAAGAGCATGAAGATGGGTCGTGGTTGGGTCTTCTAGTAGACATGCCCCAAAATACACCGCCAGGGTAACTAGGAGCGGCTCCGTATGAAGCATTTCAAGGTCCTGAGTGGTCCAGCCAGTCTCCAATCAGAACCCAATCAGAAATGTTGTAGGGAGCTGACTCCAGATCTGTATAGAGACTGGGCCCAAATCCCTGCTGCAGTGTGTGCAAATGCAAGAAATAACGAAACGTCTGACCTAATAAATAATAATGATTATTAAAAAAATCAATAACAACGTGGATTACAGGATTTTTTAGATTTTGTCTCTCTACAATAAAATTTAAAGCTTCTCCTGGACAAATACTATTTCCCCCACTGTATGAGTAATTGTCCTGGCTTTTCATGATGGATTTTGATGGCAGATTTATTTTAAGGCATCTACCATCAGGAGGAAGGACTGTATGCAAATGAGCCTAGGGACTCTCCATAAGTGCAATGAGCCTGAGTCCCTCAGACTCATTTGCATACAGTCCTTCTCCTAGTGGTAGATGTCCTTTAAAAAGAACCTGTCACCAAAATTCCGGCACTAGGAGCTGCTACTGCTGAAGTAGCAGCTCCTAGTGCTTAAACAAATGCCGCAGTGTTAGAAGGATGTGTTGCCGGAAACCTCTGGTAACGCTATCTAACACTGCGGCGAGTACAGTGTAATCATCGGACAGCTTGCAAAGCGCTGCCTCCAAGGCTCTGCCTCTACCCCGGACCCGCCCCGCTCGCTCCATAGGCCGTGGTGACTGCCCTAACCACACCCAACCCGCCCCCTCATGAATACGTCAGACAGCTTTGCACCTGTCCGACATACACACTGTACCCCGCCGCAGTGTTAGATAGCGTTACCAGAGGTTTCCGGTAACGCTATCACTCTAACACTGGCGTTTAGTAACAGCTCTAGTGCTGAAATTTTAGGTGACAGGTCCTCTTTAAAGAGAACCCGTCATGCAAAATAACCCCTCTAATCTAAATATATTTTCATAAACTGCCATTAGAAGCATGTCTCTATCCCTCATTGTCCCTCTACATGCCGTAAACTTTAGCAATGAGGTCCTAAAGCTGTATGGCAAATGACCCTGTACATTCCAGCAAATGACCTGTGAAATGTCCAACGAGTCATTAGCATATTCAAGCTGCCCAGCTTATTCATGAGTAGGAGGTACAGCCACACCCCCAGTGCTTGACTGACAGCCTGTATAATGATGTGAGGCTGTATAATGATGTGCTTCCTGGTGCTGGTGGCCACGCCCCCTGCAGCCTGTGTGTGTATAGGAGAGATACAACAGCTCCAGGCAGCCAAGTTATAGCAGAACATGTCAGGTACTTGTGTAGCTGATGTCTGATGTCACATATGTATTAGGAGGATGCAACATGTCAGCAGATGCACTAACTATGCTTTACTATACATTACACACAGACATGAGCAGGGGGAGGAGAGGGGAGGGGTAACAGGGGTGACATCACTGCCTCTGACCATGTGACCAGCCTCATTTACATAATAAAGAAATTATGATTTTACAATAATTAATGTATGAAATAACTAGATAAAGGCTGGGATGGGATCCTCGTGAGCTGCTCCAACAGGTAGTCATGACAGGACTAGTGACTGAGACCTGATGACAGGTGTCCTTTAAGCTTCGACCCTTGGAGGCTAAGTGCACAAGCATATGATGGTGCCCCTGCCGCACTGATCTCTCTGGGGGCTCCGACCTCCCCATAAATCCCAGTGGGCAGCTGATTTGTGCTGCATCCGCGGGGGTCTTCTACACCAGGACTGGCCGTGCCCCAGGTATTGCGCTTATTTCAGGGTTGTTTGCAAGATTTAAGCCGTACAAGTCCTAATAAATGTCTTGGCTTTTAGTCCCCTAGTACTTGGGACAGGATTTTGGAACTACATCCCACCCATGCGGGCATACCTTTAGATATTCTCAATGCTGCAATGCCTATGCCGGATTATCTGCATTTGTGGATTATCAAATGCAGATTAGGTGAATGTCGGAGAATAAGGTCACGTATCAACGTGTATGCTACTGTATCACTCCTTTTCACAATATATTTCTTAAAAAGTACAGAATAAGTTTAGTAACTTCACCAGGTTGGGCCTTTTTTTCGCGTCCCTTTAACAACGACTATTAAGAGAAGAAATTACACATGCCTGTTTTTTTTTGCATAATTTTCTGTTGCTGTATGAAGTATTTAGATTTCAGCAGTTCCTATTCAGAATATTGTGTAACAAATTATGCTAAAAAACCACACATCTCTCTAGATCAGTGATGGCTAACCTATGGCACTGGTGCCAGAGGTGGCACTCGGAGCCCTTTCTGTGGGCACTCAGGCCATCACCAGAGATGACTCCAGGTATCTTCCTGCAGTCCCAGACAGTCCAGGACTTGCTGTGCACAGAGCTATTTTAAAGTGACAGCTGTACCTGGGACTATTTTCTGCTGTATTGGTGTCCTCAGGGTGCTGGTATCAATGAAAGATGTGACAGAGAATCACAAATTAAATTTCTGTGTTGGCACTTTGTGATAAATAAAAGTGGGTCTTTGTTGAAGTTTGGGCACTCGGTCTCTAAAAGGTTCGCCATCACTGCTCTAGATGGATTTGATACTTATCACATTGATAGTAACAACAGACAGAACTTCGAAGAATTGCTAGAAATGATCAGAACACTTCTAAGCCCCGCCTCCTGTCACCAGTACTTAACCCTTTCCTGCCCCATCACCATAGACCAGGCATGTCTGCAGTCTCACTGCTGGATCTAACATGGCAGTACTGTGTAATTTGCTCTGTGGCCCCCGGGGCCCCTGGATCCAGTACCAGCTCCGGTGTCATAGATCACCCTTAAAAACTATACCCCCCAAGCAGTAAGTTTAGGCGAACAGGACTGACACTAATATCACCTACACAGAGGACTGGACGTGGGGTCACCTGTATGGCAGGATCCGGGGAGTCACCTGATCAGTGCCATGTGCTGGGTCACTGCGGACTGAGGGGCCCAGAAAGACACCGTCACGTTGTAGTGACAGGATAGGTAATATCATGCTCCGCCGCTAGGTGGCGCTCGTATCTGCTGGAAGAGTCATGTAAACAAGATAGAGCGAGACCATGTTCTCTTTTTTCTCTTTTTTTTTTTTTTGTAAATGCTTTATTCATAGAGACAGATGCAACAAATCCAACGACGTAAGCTGTAATCCATCATGTGATAAGTCTATCTCTATGTGTGTGTAATCGATAGTAGATACAATACTATCAGTACATAATATGCTATATAACTGATATCATAATTGCAGTAATAAATGGGAAAAAAATCAATAAAACTATAAAATAATCTAATCTACTAAAAATAAGCCGTTCTTAACCCTTGAAGCACTGTTTTATTTTAGAATTTTTTTTTTCCACTTTTTATAATTTTATAATTTGGGGGGGGGGGTTTGAAGGAATTTAGATTTTTTTACACTGTTCTGTAACTTTTATTTTCCTGGTTGGTACCATTACATTGATACCAAATATGTCAGAATTTTTTCCCAAATAATTTTTTTCTTGTAATGATGTTAACTAGAGATGAGTGGACTTGATGTCCAAGGACCCAAACATATTGCTGTTCACATAGCCAACCTGGCAGATGAACGCCACTAGTAACTCACCATGGCTATGATTGGCCAGAGGGAGTTCTGCCAATACGTCCGCTCATCGCTATTCATTACATTAAAGGTATTGTCCAGCCACAGGATAAGGTTATAAGTTGGCGATTGGATGAATCATGAGATTCATGAGAAGAGAGATCCATTGTACCCCAAATGAATGGAGCAGCAGATTGAGTATGCCATTGGATGGGTTCCGCTACCATCCATGTCTGATGAATATAGCTGCAGGCACATGTACAACTGACTCCCGTCCTCGTAATCTGTGGGGGGTCAGCAATTTATCCTCTTCATGTGGATATAGGGAATAACTTGTTATAACTGGACACTCTCTTTAAGGAAACAACTTAAACTATAAATGAGGGCTTGTATTTTAAAGGGATTTTCCCACCAAACAAGTTAGGTCCTGCTGATCAGCGGGGGTCTCAGTGATAAGACCATCACAAATCACAAGAATGGGGTGGGGGTCAGAGGATCCTCCGTCGGACCCCTTGCCGCGCATGTCCGTTCTGCACCATTCATCTCTATGGAGCTGACGGAAATTGCAATCACTGAGACCCCCACCGATTAGAACTTATTTGGTGGGAAAACCCCTTTAGGGTGTGCTTAGACTTGCATATGTTTCACGTTTACCAGTAATCCATGAAGGATTGTAAATAATCTAAATAATTTACCACCAGGATGAAGGATTGTAAACCAAGCACACCGCCATACTGCCCTGTATTCTTCCTGTTCAGAGGACCCTGTGAGGAAGCTACAATGATAATCTGAATTTCTCTTCTTTCTTTTAACGAACGGTGTTGGTATCCTCAGGACACTGATACAATTAAAAGTTGTGACAAAACAGGTAGCAATGTGTTATTGCTTAAATTGCCATGTTGGCACTTTGCATTTAAATAAGTGGGTTTGGTTGTAGTTTGGGCACTCGGTCTCTAGAAGGTTCGCCATCCCTGACATAGAACATCAGTTTGGGACTGGTGTGAGTGTCATATGCCATGGATTGCCATTATTGCAGTAGTGTCAAGTTGATAGGATAGGGCAGAGGTGGCAAACCTATGGCACCTGAGTCATTTATGTGGGCACTTAGACTATTGCTCCAGGACGGGGGTCACCAAATAGGACCAAATCCACCTGCAGTCCCAGACAACTAAAGAGATGCTGCTCTCAGCGCTATTTTAAAGTGACACTTCAATGGCTATTTGGAACTGCGGGAAAAGTGAGAAGGTTCCGATAGAACTGCAATGTCTTTGGAGGACCTCGTTCCACCGTTCTTCCTGTACAGAGAGACACTGGTGAGAAGCTACAAAATTCTGAATTTGCAACTGTCTCAGTGGGTCGATACAATGAAAGATGAGGAAGAACAGGTAACAATAACTTACTGCTAAAAATTCCATGCAGACACTTCACAGTAAATAAGTGGATTCTGGTTGTAGTTTGGGCACTCTGGGGGATATTTATCAGGACCTCTGCGCACCGCCAGTGGCGCAGAGGCCCTGAAATAATCGCAAATGCAAGCTTATTGCTTTCTGTGCTACAACTATAACACTTCTATCTACCCAGTAAGCCTTCCATCCCAGTTTGGGAACCAGTCAGAGACCACACACAATGAAAAGGATAGACAACACTTTTAATATTTCTCTGATATAATCTTGATTTAACACATTTAAATAGATGAGTGATTAAGTACAGGAATACTGGGGTATGAGAAGGTCATGGAAGAGGTACATAGTACCAAAAACGCTATACACAGCCTTCTTTTGTATATTACCAGACAATACACAGGGTAATAGGTAACCTAGAGAATCAGTGCTGTTCCCATGTGGCTGGAAATGCAACATTAACAAAAAAAAAAAGTGATCGATATTTATTTTTGGATAACGGGTGGAGAAAAAAAAAAAAAAACATATAAAAACATATATAAACAAGGATTAAACTCCCCAAATTTTGATACAGAGGGGGCATTCTTGGTACTAAAACCACAGCAATGTAACGGAGTGTTGCATTTGGAGCAATGGTTCTGCCCCAGAGCATAATGGAGTCTAATGCAGAGCTCTGCACCCCCAGAGCTGGAGAAGGGTCCCTTTCCAATACTTCTACGTTCAAAGGCCTCAAAAGCCGGAACCCAACAGTCCATGTCCTGCAGCAGTCCTGTGCAGAGATGTAGCATCGCCCGACAGCAATGGCTTCTTCAACACAACGGACTTGAATTTGTGCCCAAAATAAAATTGCAGCATAGAGATCAGTCTCATGTAGATATAATAATTCATATTGTTCTCACATTTCCACGAACTATTCCAATTCCGGCAACTTGAATTTCCTTTTTTTTCTTGTCTAGTGGTGAGGCTGATGTCAGTGA
The DNA here is from genome assembly GCA_019512145.1 of Engystomops pustulosus. NCBI lineage: Eukaryota > Metazoa > Chordata > Amphibia > Anura > Leptodactylidae > Engystomops > Engystomops pustulosus. The sequence goes on along the minus strand of CM033642.1, from coordinate 244,693,225 downwards.
CAAATGTAATATCTGCATCTTGTATTATGTAACTTTTACACTAAAACCATCCGGTCTCTCATTGGGGTTGCAATGATGTTTTGTAATCTAGAGCGAGGTCTTTTCAGGGATTGTTTAGGTTTGAGAAAAAAAAAAACTGGACAAACTGTCCTCGTTTGTCTAATACCAGACCACCTCTTAAAGCAAATCTACCATCAAAATCCATCAGGATAAGCCAGGGACACTTATTCATATATCCAGGCACCGTGACTGTGGTAATCTTCTTTTATTTGACTCCTTCCTTCTAAAATCAACTCTTAAAGTTATTCTAATGAGCGAGGTGTTACCAAAGCTCCTCTGTGCTGCAGCTTCAGAGGCTGTCACATTATGCAGGAACACTATCCCCCATCCCATTGTGTGAGGTTACAGCAGGCCCCTGCACAGCACAACAGCCTGTGGAGCTACAGCATGGAGGGGATCTGGTAACACCCCAGTCCCCTTTAGGTTGATTAGCATAATTAAGTTGATTTTAGGAGGAAGGAGGCCATGGATAACAAATGAGCCTAAAAGGGGTCCGAGGTTTTCCAGATCCCCACCGTGCTGCAGCTTCAAGGCTAGTTACGCTGTGCAGGAGCCTGCTGTAATATCAAACAGTGGGAGAGGCAAAGTGCTCCTGCATAATGTTACAGACTAGGAAGCTGCAGCACAGAGGGGGCTCTGGTAAAACCTAAAATTTGAATAATTTTAAAAGTTGATTTTAGAAGGATGGAGGCCATGGATAACAAATATAGGAAGATTAACACAGTCACAGTGTCTGGATCTATGAGTAAGTGTTTGATCAGCTGAATAAGCCTTTGAAAGATCTCTCCCACAACCTAGTTTGGTTTTTACTGGTCCATATACTGCACAGATTAATTAATCTGTACTGGATAAGCCTAGCTGCACCTGTGCATTCTCGCTCTGTTGTTTGCGGTCCATTTATCATTGGCATAGGAGGTCCACTAATGCACCGATAACAGTAGAAAACAGTCTCCGAGCCAAAAACATGGACAGAAATTGGACCTGCTCTAAAATTCTCAGGCAGCGGAAACCTGGGCCGTGTGCATGAACCTATAGAAAAGCATTGATCCGCGTGTTAGCTGTTATATCACCTGGTATCTAGCCAAAGTCCATCGGTAGGTGCAGCCAACACTAGGACCGTGTGCAAGTCTATTGTTCCTCCTTGTGGACTGATTATGTACAGATCCTGTTACACAGGACAATAATGGTGAACTGAATAGGAAAAGATTGTGCAGAATGTTAGTGCCTACAAGTACCGATTGGTAAACACTCAGCCTCAATCCCCTAAGCATGCCATGGTCTCTATATGGAGAAATAAAGTTGCAGAACATTAATAAGGTGCCACCTTTTTATCTTTTGCAAGATAAATCCCACTAGACATCATCAAATGTGCTTAGAAGTGTTGTCATAGGGACAAAAACTTCTGACATTTGTGCTCATGAACAAGCTACGATAAATATATATATATATATTTTTTTTTTTTCCTTCTACCAAGCGGATGAACTACATAAGGCCGATCTAATGGCCGATTTGAAGCTTTGAACCCTACGTCATGCATGTGTTTATTGCTATGGATCATGAAGCAGAAGTTAGGCCATGGATATGCTTTGGCGGTCAAAATACAGAAACTAGTTCTAAACCAGACTCATGGGAATGTCTTAGGAGCGGTTTATATTAAGCAGCTGCATTCCGGTAAGGCAATGGATAAACCCTTTAACCTCCTGGAAGCTAAACTTCATAGGAGAATAGCAGTGAAGTGTAACTGGTACCGTGGTAATAGGTCATGGTCTGTCTGGATCAATGTACAATGGGTATATGCATGCACAAACAATTCTATGGCCAGGCCTACATCCTGGCGGACACTCGGGGTATTGCCATTAGATGCACTGTAATCTAGGCGGACATAGATCTGATATAGGCTGGTACAGTATGGTAGGAAAGAAGAAGAATAATTCTAAATGTCCCTTGATCAGTCACAGCTCCTCGGCCTTCTCGCCAGTGATCTTTTCCAAGTTCATAGTAATGGATATTTCCAGTGGAGAAGGACACAATGTCACCAGAATTGTCCGGAATCGTTGCAACCGATAAACTATCAGGTGTGCGTAGCATCTCTGAACCAGTATTCACACTTCATATGTGTCGCACCTTCATTGTCACCTTAGTAAGTGCCCGGGCACATCTTCATAAATATTATATTGGGACACGTTTAAAAAAAAAAAAAAAAAGTTATTTTCTCCTTCTTCTAGTTCCAGGAAGCTTTCATTCACCCACCAGGACAGTAATCGCTTTGTACTGCTCTGCACAGTTGCTTGAACACAGACTCAGTAAGTGCAAGAAACTCTTCAATGTCATGTCAGACAGAAGCCAGGGGTCTCCAATTATATATCTAGGGTAAAAAAAAAAATAAAAAGAAATAAAAAATTTCCTTTTGGTCAAACTCTTTCCCCCCCCCCCCCCCCCCCCAAAGCTGCACTGCTACATGCATTCTCACACTCACCGCAACAAAGCACTGCTGCATCCATACACACACTCCAGAAGCAGCACTGCAACATGCATTTCTCTCACACACCCACATTCCCCCCCCCCCCCCCAAAAAACATAACTGCTACATCCAGAAGCTTTCTCTTGCTAAGAAGTGCATCTTATAGTCCAAAAATTACATTATACAAGACACATGCATGCAACGGGTGGTCAGAATTTCAGGAAAAGCATTCCCTCCACTTCATATATATTACATTTCATCTGATATATAATACATAGGAACCAATAACATAGTCAAGCACACTGACCTAAGAAGTTGTTTCTGATGGAGGAGTCCACTGTGACTGCTGCATCACATCGTTAACAATCATCTTTGCTATCTTCCATGCCATTTCTTCTTGGGCCTAAAATAAACAGAGAAACAATAAAAATCACTGAATGGAATCCAGAGCTGGTTCAAGAGACTGCTCAGTGTGCTCTGTAATAGCCTCTTCCTTTCTGAAAATGTACAGTTACATCAAGCACATCATTTTACACGTATGGTCGCCTATATGCTGTTTTGCTTAAAGGAAATATAATCAGACTGTAAGCTCTTGTGAGCAGGGCCCTCACTCCTATTGTTCAACTTTTCAAATTATGCTAATCAGTCATAAGGGCACTGGGGACTTTACCAGAGCCCCTCCGTGCTGCAGTTACACAGGTTGTTACACTGAGCAGGAGCACTTTCCCGTCCCCTTTCCCGTTCCTCTGAGGCCATGAGATTACAGCAGGAAGAGGAAGTGATAAGGGGGCAGAGGAGGAGACAGTGTGACAGCCTGTGACTTTAATACAGGGTCCAGATGGAAATTAACTAATTTTATGATAGCTCTGCTCCCAATGGAGAGACATTGTTAAATTTACACCTTTCCTGAGGACTTTTGATACCACCACAACAGGCACTATTCGGATTTCTAGGACTGAACTGTGTCAAAGAAATAGTGATGCAACCATTCTTTAGGATTACAGATCGAAGCTGCTATTCTGCAGGGAAGCAGGGACTCCTTGTACAATATATCACTATGATACTCGGAGTCATGTCCCCATGTAATCCAACCAAAGCACCATACAGGATTGTATGAACAAGGACAATCATGTGTCTTATCTTGTGTGATATTAAATACTTTTGGTATAAAACCCCTTTAAAGTAAACTCTAATAGGAGTGAAGTGTTATCACTGTGAAGACAATTACCTCATCTGTGCTACCCTGGACCCATTTCTTCATAGCCTGTGAGAACATCGATCCTAAATGCAAATACAAACAAGAATTATTCATGTGGATACATCAAAGTATTGGCAGAATCAGAGGAACATCTGGAAATGCATTTTCTCCACATCTGTTTGCAAAACAGAGAATTTCACCTTTTGATTTCTTTACATCTGGCTCAGGCTCCGACTCTCTGATAAATTGACCGAGATCACTCACTTTCCCGAAAGTCATTTTCCTGCCAATAAATAAAAGCAATAAATGTTAGTAGGAAATATAGACATGATGGAATACAGTATAAAATACCTACACACACAGATCTGCCTGGCAGACACTGCTGAAAATGTCTCTAATGTGCGACATATGCACATGACTGTGTAAACGAAGGAGGATGTGTTACAATTAAATGTACAGAAGGGTAACTCAACACCCAGTAAAAAATTGAACTAAGGCCTGTTATCCACAACCAAGAGCAATCCGAGAAAATGTTCCACACTCCTGCAGGATTTCCTGGAGAAAACATGGCATCACTGGACTGAACTGACATCTCAGTGATACGAGGTTCTGTCCGGGAAAAGCTTCCAGCCCACAAAGTGTTTCTTCTCAGACTGCACTTAAAGGAAATCTACCATTTCAAAATGGTCATTCTGACCCAAACATACCTTTACACAGGGGTAGATTAGCTGATGCTGGAGGCGGTCTTGATAAGGCACAGAAATCCGCAGTTTGACATCACCAGCTCACGGGAGCGAGGGGGAAGAAGTTTCAAGCACGCAAGGCGCATGCATTGTTATGCTACTGACTGAGCACCCTGTGTCAGGGGCCCAGGAGCACCGACTGGGTCATTTGCCTAATGTACAAATCAATTTTTTTTAACGAAACTGCGGATTTCTGTGCCTTATCAAGACTACCTCCAGGATCAGCTTACCTACCGCTGTGTATAGTTAGGTTTGCGTCAGAATGACCATTTGGAAATGGTAGTTTTCCTTTAAGTTTGTGCAAGCAGGTGAAGGCCTAATCGAGTACTGAATTTGTACTTGGATAGGTAATCTCCAGTAATAACCCTTAACAACCAATGTCCCTGTGCCCTATAAAAAGGGACAAAAACACTAAAAACCAAAAACCTCATTACCCAGCATAGGCTCGCTGATAGAGCGACTCGGGATCCAGGCTTGCAGGATCAACTATTATTGCTTCATCAAAGTTTTTCAGAATCTTTACATTGCTCTTTTTCACATTAGACTGAAAAAAAAAAACACATCAAGTGATCATCATGTTTAATAACTTGACATTTTAATATCCTGATAAGAACACACACTGTGTCCCTCTACCACATATTTTAGTGCATGTGAGGTCATGGTTAACCATGAAATAAGAGGACTTGCAGGATGGAGAGAGGATTCTGAATCACATTGCGCCTGGATGGCGTTTGTGCTCGGAGGGTAGAGTACAGGGTTGTGGATACTTATTAAGGAGAAAGAGGTGACTATTTAGAACTAAATGAGTATTCTACTCTAAAGTTCAGATATATACTTCAGCATCTCTACAGTCATAGTGAGGGAAAAAACGGTGATTGTGGCTCCTGGGGTTTCTTATATGTTTAGGCATTTCCCCATCTGCAATACATGACCCCCACTACATCTGTTCTACCCTGGTTATAAAAGATTCCAAGTCCACTAGTGTTTTGCAAAAGTATCCCGACTACTGCTCTGTTCCAGATAATTCTGTGCACTCCCCAGTCTTATATTTTGACCTGTCCAGGCCACAGGTGCCACCCATATGCGCCCTATTCCCAGGGTGCAGTAACAAGGTGTCCCCATTCCAGCACAGCTCAGATACATGCATTGGAGTTTCGGGATTAATACTGATGGGATCTCAACTAAAGCGGTTAGGTGGCATGGTGGGCATACAGCATACTATCCACAGGTTATATTTTAAAAAGATACAAAAACTCTTTGGGAAGTGGGAAGAGTTTGAAAGGAGGACACGGTACAGTGGTAGCCATAATAGCAGCTGTCAGTATGGAGGATTTTTATTTGTCTTTTTTGTAGAGTGTCAGCATTTTAAATATATATTATATAAAAATATATATCACACAAATGCGAATATAAGCAAAGTTTTTCTGTGGAGAAAATAAACCAAACTCTAGTGTACAAAAATAAACTCCACTCTCACCTTTTCAAAGCCTTCACAGGTCTTCTTCTTACTTCCAGCATCAGGTCGGTCCACCGATCTTTTGGTGGAAACAAGAAGAAGACCTGTTGGCAGGCTGGCTATAAACTGGGTGGCAGGGGGAGGCTGTGACCAATGCATTTTCCACCCTAGGCTTACACTCTAGTCAATAGTCTTTCTCCTTATTTTTTTTGTTGTAAAATTAGGTACCTCACCTTTTATTCGGGTCAGCTTATACATACATATATAATCTATGTGAGTGAGTGTGTATATATATATATATATATATCCCAGAGTTTTACCTGAGAGGCTGAGCTGTCCGATGCCCCAGGATGGGGATCATGCTTAGGAGTGCCTTGGTTTCCTTGACTAGGGTTCCCTGCTCCAGTCCAGTTATAGTCATCACCTTTAACTGAGTGAATCAGGTCATTCAAGTACTTGTAGTACAGATTGCTAGAGAGGAAGCCAGGCAAGAATACCTGAAATTAAGGTTAAAAGACATCTTAATTAACGAGAGGAACATAAATAAATTAGCGCTATTATTTCCAAATTCGGATATATTAAAGGGGTTGTCCGAGGAACTATGTAGCATCCCCATCCGCTACCTCATGGCTCATCACATGCTGGCTGCCTGCAATTGGAAATTATGTGCAATCTTCAGCTCCTCCTGCTCATCACTGCTGCTGCCGATTGGAAACTATGTGCATCTGCTTAGCTCATGCCTCCTGCTCTATAACAATGTTTTGTCCTACCGATTGGGAAACTATGTGAATCCTCTCAGCTCTCCTGCTCTATAACTGCTGCCTACAATAAATAGGACAAATCTTTATAATCATTAGCTCTTCCTGTTCATCTTCTCCTGCTCTTAACATGCTTCGCTGCCAGATTGGAAACTAGTGCAACTGCGAGTTCCCTCCTGCTCGATGATAAGACTTGCCTGCAAAATAACCATATGTTACAAAAATCTCTTTAGCTCCTCCTGTTCAGCTGCTCCTGCTCTACAACAAGCTTTCCTGCAGATTGGAAACTATACCATATGACCAGGTCCCTTTCTGCATCTTTAAGAACTGGCTAAACCTTTGTGACATCTTATATAGCTCCTGCTGCTCTATATAGAAACGCTGCCTTCCGCTAGGAACACAAAATACAGATCTTCTCAGCTTGTCTGCTCTACCACACATGCTTCCGCAGAATAACAATATATTCAATCTGCTCGCTCCTCCTGGCTCTACAAGATTCTGCCTGCGGATAAGATACGAAAGAAAAATTGGCTTGCGCTCCTCTTGCTCTATAACTTACTTCCACTTGCCAGCGATTGGACATTGTCCAAACATTTACTAAAGTGCTTTGTGCCATTTTTTTCCTGTTGACTTTGCAATTCTTTTTCAGTGCAAACTGCTTGCAAGGTATCTTAGAGAATGTCCACACAACAGTTCCATCACGTTGACCCTTTTGGGCACGCTGCGCTATTCTTTACATATGTTGTCACTACCTTTGTTTCAAGATTCCAAACCACACAAATGGTGCAATCTTTCAGAGCAGTGCAGGGGGCCCAGATTCAGAAGAACGTGCACCAAATCCTGAATCTGCCTGCACATTAACGACAGGTAACTGCACATATTACCGACTCACTTTAAATTGACCCCAGCATCACGCGGACAATTCTTCCCAGCTTCCCTTTACCAATGACACAGACATAATTAGTGATGATGTTGAAATATACTGAGTGGGTTCGTTTATTCATTCTACTAAGATCTGACTCCTTTCCATCTTGGACCCGGGAGATCAATTGCGTCTTCCATCCAGAGCTTTTTACCTTTTAAGTTTTCGGATATGAACTTCTATTGTACGTGCATTTTACAATTATAGTTAATGGGTTTCTGTGCTTCCCAGCGAGAGTCCTAGACGCTTAGATACTTATTATCTGGGAGTGAGCCCAGGCACATAAAACAACTTGTTCTTCCTTCAAGGTTGTTGAACTATTTACCACGTCACCATGATATCGAGGGGGGACTCCGTGGGGGGTTGGTCCCTTATCTAACTCTGGCTGAACTGCTCTCAGTTTCTTGTTGAGCACCTGCAGCTAGACGTCATCTTTTTCACCTCTGATACATTTTCACTATTTTTGTGTGATAAACAAATTGAACAGAAACAAAAAACCCAATAGAATACCAAGATACTCGCTATCAGACATTTTTGTGCTGAAAGACAGCCAATTCGGCTTTACACCATCAGTACCATAAAAATAATAAGTTAAGTATCTTCACCCTCCCGACCTGACCCGCACGTCGTCTTCTCCTTGCAAGCAGTCGTTGTGGTTCCCCGACCGGCCCAAAGTATTGCACCGCCTGGTGTGATCTGACCGTATCAGAAACCATGATGCACCAGTGTGACGGTCATAGTTTGGGGTTGCGGGCAGATAGCAAACACAATTTGGGACGTGGCCGGGTGCCATAGACTCCTGCGGGGAGAAGAGGGCACGTGGGTCAACCCTGCAGGGTGAGTATCTAACATTTACTTTTGGTGGGGTGGCTCTTCTGCTGGGCTTTACATTATGAGGGAACTCTGCTGGACAATACATTAATGGGGCACTCGTCTGGCATTACATCTCTGCCATTATATTTACTGGGGTCACTCTGCATACCTTTATTTATTGGGGGGCGGTCTTGCTGGACATATATTATGCGTGGCACAGCCTGCTGGCATATACTTAATGGGAGCACTGCGGACATTATCATTTATGGGGTGCCTCACAGGACATGTATTTAGATGGGGGCACACTGCTGGGCAATTACATACGGTGGCCAACTGCTGTACATTACAATATGGGGGCAAAACAGCTTCTGTGTACATTATATATTAATTGTGTGAGGGACTCTCTTGGACTTATACTAATGTGGGGGCACCCTGCTAGACATTAAACTAATGGGGCACCCTTCTGGACATTAATTAATGGGGGCACCCTGCTGAGCATTATACTAATTGTGGGTCACCCTTCTGGCATTATATTAGATAGGCGGAACCCTGCTGGACATTATATTAATAGGGGGCACCTCTTCTGGAACATTTATAATGGGGGCACCCTGCTGGACATTAATATTAATAGGGTGGCACCTGCTGGACATTAACTAATGGGGGCACCCTGCTGAAACATTATCACGAAGTTGGGGCACCCTGCCTGGACGAACATTACATGGGGGGCACCCTGCTGACAATTATATATGGGACCCGACTGACATATAAGGGGCACCCTGCTGGACATTATTTAAAATAGGGGGCCCTACTGACTGATGATATGAGCATCGCTGTGAATTATAATCTGGAGGGGACTCTGCTGGACAGTATAATAATGGAAGGGACCTGCTGGACATTAAATAATGGTGGCACTCTGCTTGACACATCAAATAATGGGGGCGACTCGCTTGCCAGCTACTAATGGGGGCATCTCTGCTTGACTCATAATAATGGGGCCTCTGCTGACTTATATTAATTAGGGATGCTGCTGTGTCATTCCTTCCATCATGAAGAAAACTACCCGGACATTTTATATAGAAGTAGCGGCTTGCTTTCCCACCCAGGCTTAATTCTCATTCATACATTTTCCCATTTTTTTTATCTTAAAATTAGTACTCGGCTTATAACGTAATAATACAGTAGATTGTATTGTAATGACAAAGCAACAATGTATTATCTGTTTTAAATAACACACCTTATCTTATATTACATTGTTTTTAGATAAACTGTAAGTAATACGTATTTCAAGTTATCCTACTGTTTGTAAGGCAATCCTCAATATCATCTAAGGACTGTCACATGTCTCTGACATTCTGGAGCTCTCTCTTATCCCTCTGTTATAAGTACAATTAGGTGTGCCATAAAACCCTTGTCAAGAGATGTTTTCCCTCAAGGATGACACCTTTAGCAGTGAACGTATAGCGCTGGAGTCAGCGGGATCTATAGACTTCGAATGATGCCAATTTATTATAGAGTCCTAGAAAGAGCTCAGTAAAAAATAAGGAAGGCGATCGCTGTTCTGTAATGTCCAGGACTTTATACATCCCATTTCTCCCGTAGGTTCACTTACCTGCGGCACAAGCTGACGGTGTATGTTACAGAAGTTCTCCCTCCCTCTTGGCTTTGAACTGGAATTGTCTAAAAGCTTCATATGAAAGGCATTCCTTCAATGTCTCCAGGTGTTCCACACCAAGCTAAAAAAATTTAAACAAATTTTTGTGAATCTGTTTCAGCAGTTAGACATATCATAATTCCATAATTACCCTAATCTCTGATAAACAGTTCTGATCAGTTCCAATGCAATCTCTTCCGCAGTTATAGCAGATACTCCCCCAGTTTTTCCAGCGGGGAGGATGGAGTCATTCATTCGGACCCCGGTTGCACTGTGTGGCAAAACTCGGGGGGGCGAACTGTGCAGGCATACCGACCCAGTCACCAAATAAATATGATAGAATAACCCAAATCATAAACCAGAGAGCAAAGTGGATTTCCTGATTGGGGAAGTGATTGATGCCCTAGGTTACACACGCGTTTCGGGCCACCTTTTTTTATGCAAACATTTCATTTGTACCTACTGTGGATCAACCGACTTGTCCCTCTATGATTTTATATCCCATTTTATCGGACGTATACAGTTTAATAAATGATGTGTTTGACCTTGTAACACTTGAAAAAGGGGGTGCCCTAACAAAAGACCCTCTGACATTACAATCAATCACATTCCTGTCCATGGTGTGTCTGGTTTTGTGTGTGGTCGAGCACCATCACACCCCCCCCCAGCCAACCCCCCCACCTCCACCACATCCCCCCACCCCACCCCCACCCCCCCCCCCCAGGCACTCACTTCCACCAAATCCCTTTTCACCTCAATCACTATGTGCATGTCAGCTCCCAAAACTAAAATCCACTGTTAATTCAGAGAGTCTGCCTTGTATTTAGCACAACATTTTGTGAGTATCACTAGCCCCCTCTTAAATACCAATCTGTGTAACAATTTTCTCTCCCCTTTATACCTACACATAACCAAAATAGGAGTGATGCTGTTTTTTTGGAATGAAAAGCAACTATATATTTTTTATAGTCAACATTGTCGAATACCAGGTAAATCACAGTGTTTCACGGCGAGTATATGCAAAGATCATAAAACTCGAGAAGTCAGATCACCAAGCTCTTACATGCAAAATTTAGTGCTTTAGTGCTTTAGTGCTGCCAAGTAACCAGCCCCCCCCCCGTGCCGAGTTTGGCTTCTGGCATTGTCAACTCTATCAACACTGAATTATGCAGTTGTTGTGCACAATCTGCCCGCCAGTAGCACAGAGACAACCCACGAAAGGTGTCCCAGCGAACTCCAGACTCCATTAACAAAACACAACCAGCCCTTATGGTGCTCATATCACTATGTGGTAACATAATATGTTGGATTGAAGCACCTTTACAAAATGTGGCATTGTCTGTATTGATAGTAACTATGGTTGGAACAATCAAGACGCCATAAGGTTAAAGAGAACCCGTCCGAGGCAAATTACCCCATAAACTACATATATTTTCATAAACTGCCCTAGAAGCATGTGCTCTATCCTTCATTTTCTCTACTTCCTTTAAACCTAGCAATGATCTCCTAAAGCTGTAGTGCAAATGACCTTGAAATCTCCATGAGTCTTAGCATATTCAGCTGTCCCCTTATTCATGAGTGGAGGTACATCCACACACCCCCAGTGCTTGACGACAGCCGTATAATGATGTGAGGCTGTATATGGCATCTTCCTGGTGTGCGCGCCTCCTCACCTGTGTGTGCATGTGTGTGTGGTTGTTAGAAAGATACAACAGCTCCAGGCACCATGTTATAGCAAACTGTCAGGTACATGTTGTCTGATGTCTGGTGTCTCTGTGTATTAGGAGGATCAGCATTTCACATGCGCACACACACTAGCCATGCTTTACTTACATACACCAGACATGAGCAGGATGAGAGGGAGGGGTACAGGGGTGCATCACTGGCCTCTGACCCATGTGACCCCTCATTTAATAATAAAGAAGATGATTTCAGAATATTAATGTATGAATTGACTGATAAGCTGGGGATGGATCCTTGTGACCTCTCCAACGGTAGTAGTGACGAATTAGCTGCAGAGACTTGATGACAGTGTCCTTTAAATTACCCCTAGGGGCCTGCATTCAGTAAAAAACCTTAAGTTTAAGTCCACAACCGCCCTTTCTCTAGCAACTTAATCATAAAAGTAAACAAACAATCTTAAACAGTCACAAAAGTCTGGAAAGTTTTTTCCCGTGGATATGCACACTACTGTGAAAATAGCGCCCATTGTCCCTGTATCGACACTTTTATATACACTCGAAAATGTAGAATTAAAACATTATACACTCCAAATAAGATGACCGACCCATTATACGCAAAATATAAAAAGATATTAACGTCGGAATATTGGCAAACAAGATTGTTTGGCATAAATCGATCGTTTTTAAAAATCTATTATATCTGAAACGTAAAAAAGCCCAAAGAAACTCTTGCACATGCATGTTGTTTGTCTACAATCACTGCCCTTGGATATTTTTTTCCCACTGCCAGTTACCTGCTGGAAATAGGTGCCCGGCCGCTACGGGGTACCATTTAATTAGGTAACAAAAAATCTGTACATGAAAAAATAAATAAAGTATGGATTTTTAAGCACTGGAGCAAAAATTATGGACGCGGCCCACCCCTGGAGAGTCCCAATAATCCAAAAAACGTCTGTTTAATGAAGCTATAAAAAGCCGCACTAATCAGCCTGTATCATTTTTGGTTGTCCTATTTACAAACTCCAAAATGATTGACTGTACTATGTGGTCTACAACGCTTGGTACTTGTTTTTTCTTGTTTTGTTCTGATGTTGTTTTGCAAATAACACCACATAAAATTGTAGCAAAATACGTCAAAAACACTAAGTACAAAACGTGCAATAAAGTTGATTCATAGTGCAACCCTCGTAAAATCACAGGAATCAGATTTTTTGTTTGTATATAAACCTAGAACTTGCTGATATATCTGATGTCCGCGGGTGCTGCGTGTGGTATGGTGAAATCTCTGTTTCCTGTGTCCGTGGTCAGTGTGTATTTTAGATCCACCACCGCTCTCTCTAGATGCCGATTTGTATAGGTTTTGAGGTCTTGTTGATCATACCAACTGCAATTATACCGCTGTGTGTTTTCTCCTCTCCTTAGACCTTCTCCTACAATTTGTTCTCGTTTGTACAAATGAAAGTAATAAAGTACAGGACGCGTGATCTGTCAGAATATAAAACCGGACAAGGAGCAGGAAGCACGGCCTCAACAAAAAAACGAACCACACAGTCATTAAAGAAAAAGGTCCTGTCCCAGAGATGTACCTACACATCCCCATAGATACTAAGCACAGAGGACACAACCCAAAAGTACCGTTTATTCTGCGAGTATAGCCGACCCGAATGTAGGCCGAGGGACCTAATTTTACCACGAAACACCCATTGACTCAAGTAGTTTAGTTTAAGTGGGAAATGCATATGCCAGCCCCACCCCCCGTTAATAGCTATCAAGCCTCCTGCCCCCCTATATAATAGCCATCCCACACCCCCCCCAGTTTATGCCAGCCCGCTCTCCCCCAGTATATGGCCGCAAGCCTATACATAGCCCCTCCAGTATACAGCAGCCCATGTCCCCCATATATATACCAGCCCCCTGTCTCCCAGTATTAGCCAGACCATGCGTCTAGTTAGATATGCCAGCCTCCTGCCCCATATTGCCCAGCCAGCCATCCCCCAGTAATATCCATCCCCCAGTATATAGAAAGGCCCAGTATGCCCACTCACTTTCAAAATAAAGTCAATACTCACCTTTCCTCCTCTTACTTCTTCTACTTCTGGTTGCGCGCAGCTCTCTGTTGTTGGCTTGTGTCCACCATATGCGTCAGTCGGTTGCTGACATCATAGTATGTGGACCGACAGGTCCTGCACTGGCCGTCGCATACACTATATGTCCTGCCGCGTGTTTGTCACGGCCAAAACGACCTGCCTATCCGTCGGAATAAGAGAGGAGAAAGAAAGTCCCTGCAGGGGGCGTTGGAAAGTGAGTATGACCTAGTTTTTTTTTTACTCAGTAGAAGCCACATTTTGTGGCTGAAAACTTGCCAATTCAATTTTGTAAATCACGGGCGGACACACCAAAAATAGAAGAGTTGTTCCCCTTGACCTGTGTGTATTATTGGATTACGGAACGGGACTCAACATAAAAAGTGAGGCGTCTTATAATAAGTGAGAGACAAGTCAGAATACAGATACTGCGGGCGGGGGGGGTGCTGACGGATTTGTACTTACCTCAATAGAACATATCTGAGCTCCTGTGGTCCTTGTCCACTGGAACAGTCGCCGGATTCATCACCCCATCCTGAAGGGCATCAGTATTGCGGACCACTAATAACAGAGAAGACAAACCACCATTACCAGGGAGTCACCAAACTGTTTCAATACCAATACTTCTGTCAAGTTTTTTTTTTAATCCCAAAGCAAATAGTTTATTAATCAAATTCTTGTATTATATACTTTGCTCTAAAAAATGTGAATACTTTATAAATATACATTAACAAACATCTTGTGTAATCCGTCTGCTCGGGAAGGCTTCCCTCGTCCTACCCTGATGATGGTGCTGTAACCCCTACCGTACTATAAATACCCCTCATGCACAACAACATTGGGAGCGTTCATCAAAGCCGGTGCTTCCGTGCCTACAGTATACTGATAATCCTGCCCACATTCGTGACGGATACATCAAATTCTTAACGCCTGATGTATCTGTTGAGAGGAAATGTCGCTGGCCTAGTTTAGGGATACAGACCGCGGAACATTCAGTGATGAATGTATGTAAAGCACTGATGAATCTCCCACTGTTTTTTTGTCTATGTCTACCACCTGCTTTTCAAAGGATAGCACATGGACATGGAGAGAAAGTCTTACGGGTTTATATGCACAACACTTTTTTTTAAAGTGCCAAAATTTCGCAGTACAGAGTCTTTATTGCCCTTCTGCACACGGATAAAATTGTTTTATGGTTTCATACAATAGGCTTTGAATTTACTACTGCCCCCTGAGAAGTAGAGAGAGACTCAGCATAATCACTCAGTCACAGCCACAATAATAATCTTTAGGGGGTGATTTTCGAGCTCATGATATCATCTATGTACACAATTTGTCTTCACGATTGTTCAAGTAAAATTCCTTTTTGACCGTTAAATCTTTGGAGGATCAGCTAATTTGGCCTTAGAATCAGAACACAGCCGCATGGATAGCAATCCTTACTATCAATACAAAATATTACCACTATGGCTAAAGATGGCTCAGTGGTCCATGTGCACCAAAACTTGACATAATTCTTTTGGTCTAGAAGCGCTGAAGAATGAAAGCCATTACGTGAGCCAAACAGGCTGATAATGTCAGATATCAAAGAGCCAAACATATTTAGTCCCAAGTCTATTTACCAGGGGCGTAACTACAGGATAGCAGCCACAGCAGCAGCTATGGGGCCCGGAGTCAGGCTACCAGTATTTGGGGTATTGGGTGTGTATATGCTGTAGTGTTGGCGATGTTTATATACTGTATGTTGTGTTGTCTATGTTGTATGTCTATCTTATTATATTGTAATGTATGTGTCTATGTTGTTTAATGTATTGTATTGTGATATGTGTAGTTTCTATATGTGTCTATACTAATCTACATATATATATATATAATATATAATATATAATATATATATCTTACTGTGGATCTTTCTTATAACAAGAAGAATAAAAGTTATTTTTTTATAGGCCAAAGGACCTTTTCTTTGTTGCTTCAGTGCAACCTTTTGTGAATAATTATTGAAATTAGGTCCGGCCGGTAGGAACTATCTATCCCTTATAGTTTCTATACAGGCAGTCCCGGTTACATACAGATAGGGTCTGGAGGTTTGTTCTTAAGTTGAATTGTATGTGTCGAACTGTTATTTTATAATGAAGTCTAGACAATTTTTTTTTCTTTTGCCCATTGACAATTGGGAGTTTCAAAATTTTGGTGTAATTGGACCAAGGTATTATCAATAAAAGCTCATTACAGACATCTTACAGCTGATCATTGCAGTCTGGGACTATAGTAAAGCACCAGAGAGCTTCACAGAGTCACATGTGGCAGAGGGGTCGTCTGGTAACTATGGGTTTCGTAAGTCTGGTGTCCTTAAGTAGGGGAACCGCCTTGTATATGTAATTTGTTATTCTGTAGTCTGTGTAATCTGATGCTCTGGGGGTATATGTGTACTTCAAAAACATACTGTTAGGTTGTTTAGATTGTGAGCCCCATGGGACAGGGACCAATTTGATATGCTTGTGCAGCGCTGCGTAATCTGTGTCGCTATATAATAAAGAATTATTATTATTACTGTATGTAGTGTGTATATGCGTAATGTATGTATAGTGGGCTGTATTACTGTTCTGATTGTAACTCCAGTGGAGTATACAAATATATGTATATTTTAAGCGAGGGCCCCATTCAGATGTATGCTAAGGGGCCCTCCTCTCTAGTTCGCCCCTCCTATTTACAATATCTCTGGGTTAAGTTATAAGCAGATAGATTCTCCAGGGATTCTCTGTGTTTAGCACCATGAACACACTCACATAGCTGTGTACCACAGGGAACGTTCCAAGCTGTTGATGCAACCTCTGTGTTTATAACTTTTAAACCACAAAGATATACTAATCTGATTAGGCAATTTCTGAGACAATTCTGTGATTATGCTACAGCTTCCCATTGGAAGAGCTTATTCTGGATCCACTATGGCGGCCATGTTCATGTTCACACTTGGCCTACAAGATAGGCCCCATCACCCATACTAGCTGTGATGGTGTCCTTGGACACTTGACTTGTTTGGTATTACTTTCCCACCACAGCTAATGAATATGAGGACTGAAACAACAAACTACTTACAAAAGAAGTGAAATCTTTGTCTCCGTCTACACTGACTCGCCTTGTACGGTTTCCCCCAGGTGGCCCCTCGTCGCTCCTTGGTGATCACATGCTGATAAATCTTCCCTGTGGTGATATTATTGTCCTTGTACAGACTGATGTCCAGAATCACTACTCTCATCATTCCACATCCAAGTCACCTCTCCTCCATCATCCAGGACAAACACTCACCTGAAATCAGATAAAAGTGAGAAATAGATGAGATCATGTCACGTTTAAGATGCAATCTATTAGCTAAATCAACTCTGATATTATTTTACAAACAAAGCAGAATTTGTTAATGAAGTATATTAGAAAATGCTCTAGAATCTTAAGGGAACCTTTCATCAGGAGCCCTGTTTATTATTAGATGTGAGCCCCACTGGGGACAGGAACGGATTGAAAGCTCCGTAATCTGTGTGCGCTATATAATAAAGGAATTATTATTTTATGGCTCCCCCATGTCCCATAAAAATTGTGTCCCATTGTTGAATAAAACAGTATTTTCTGATAAAAGAAAAGTAGATGAAATTTTTACCTTTCGCTCTGCAAAGCAGTGTCCCATGTCCTACGGAAGAGGCCATTAATAAGTGGTCGCCCCCCCCCCCCCACCCACCCGTAGGAAACCACTCCATCATGAATCTGACTCAAACAAAATGTTAATCCACACCATTTTGAAATAGAGGCATTTCCCAGGTGGGGCGGGGAAACTACTCCTCACTGGCCACACCCATGGGACACTGCTTTGCAGAGAGAACTTTTCTTATCAGAAAAGCCACTTTCATTATAAAAACACTTTAGCAAATGCACACTACTCTCTATGGGGACATGTGGGAGCCAGAAATAGGGCTGCTGATGACAAGTTCCCTTTATTACATAAGATGTAGACCCCAATACAGTCCTCCAAGAGCCCTCACTTCCTCTACACCCACCCTAGGACAGGGCTTCAGCATGTGAACGTTTACTCCAGTGCTCGGGTGCGTATAAATCATATTGATGAGCCTCCCCTACTGGTGGCTGTGGACAACAAAACTGTAGTATTTATGGTTTGAAACAAGTACATAAAAACATTTTTTTTTAATTATCTAGCCTTTCACGACTGCCAATGGCTATTAAGTCCTATTTTTCTCTGTGCAGATACCTGTACTATATACACACGTCATGACAGGAGTGCCACTTTAAACAATCAGCTTCCTCAACCGTGGCACCTAGAACACAAATTGTGGTCATTTTTAAAGATCATTTAGGATGGTGTTTGTGTTTTACTGTTAAGTAGCAATAAAAAATGTGATTTAAATACAAATCTAAATTCCTGACTGTACTTGTTCTCCCGGTTGTGTTTCACCCTAAAAACACAATTCTTACATGTACACAAGATTGTGTTTATAGGCGCCACAGTTCCAGAGATATACCTTGTGGAGGGAACTGAAGCTGAAGGCAAAGGAGCTTCAAAAGTACATGCACCTCTGCCTAGAAATGGGGATGACCGACACTGTACATATTATAACATATTTGGTAAAGTTTATATCATTTTATAACTGCTTATTCAAAAAATATTTTAATGGAAAAAATTATTTAAAAAAACATTTTTTCACATTTTAGTTATTTGTCTGCTAATTATATAAAAAGGTGTTTATTAAATAATGATTCTATCAATTTAAAGTCTTACATGTCATATAAAAACAAATTAAAAACTGTTATGATATGTAAAGTGGAAAAAATATTGCAGTTAAAAGCAGGCACGGCTCCAGGCATCATTAGGCCCCTGGGTGACAGAGCCTCAGTGGGCCCTTTGCGGTGAACTGACATTCAGAAACTAAAACAGTCTCCTATTCCCTATTTTAATCATGCCAACAGCCTCCCTCATGGTTATTTATATAAGCCCTCTCACACCCTATGTATTCATAGAATACATCCTTATGTGGGCCCCCCCCCGGCAGCTCTGGCCCTGGCACTTGCCCAGGTATGCCCAGTGCTGGCGCCGGCCTGATTAAAGAAGAGCTGAACAGAAGTGCAAAATGGACCTGGACATTCGGCACCCTTGGACACAAAGGTGTTAAAGAGTTTTTGTTAGATGATTTTGTCTGTAGACCCAAAATCTTTAGACTGTGTCATTTAGAATTGAATATGGGTTCACATCCCTGCAGGCTCTTATAGGAAGACACAATTTGTAGAGTGAAGGGGCAGTCACTCAGTGACATCATGATGACTGATTTTTTAACTTATAATTTACCATGTTCATAAGTTGAGAACGTCCCAGCATCAATATTAATGTCGGTGTCGATCTAATGGCGGTGACTCTTAGGCCGCATGACTTCAGGATGGTGCCGATGCTGCGCTGGCGATGATTCCTTTCCGATCCCAGAAATGACACCACCCGTCACCAGTATGTACTTCATTGGTTCTCTACGTACAGTACTCATGGCCGAAATGATTCCTGGAATATAAAACCAGATACATAAAATATGTTTCCATGATTAAAAGGGATTGTCCTATACATAGTATTCATAGGAGTCGATCAGAGATTGATTTATTTTGGTTGCAGTTGCTCAGCATCTCGAGGACATGTCGTCCAACGTGACTCATTGACCGAGGCGGGCACAGAAAAATGTTCATAAACAGCATGGGCGCTATTCTGACATTATTTCTGGAATATCTAGGGATAAAATTGTCTTTTAATAGGATAAATCCGAAAAATGTTCTTCCCTATAAGCAATGTTTTCACTGAACAAACCCACTCTTAGCTTTAATCTAGGGTTCCCCTGTATAATTTGCAGGAAAAGCGACATTACCTTCTTCCGCATGAGAGATATTTCACAGCGTTCCTCCAGATCATTACAGTTTATCTTTACACTGCAAAGCAACAAAGCCAGATTTCCAAAAAATATTTTGCACTGATTTTGAATACATTTAAAAATATATGATTTAAGAAATAATGTTTTTTTAAATTAGATTACATTGTCTTATTAAGTTGCACCCCAAACAGCGCAGGACCCACAATTATAGATATTGACACCACTGTACTAAATCAAGAACCACTCATAAAATATGCTCCTGCCAACCAGTCACCATGGAATGCATGTTACTCTCGCAGGCAGCATGTTATAAGCAGGAGGAGTTTAGAAGACTTTACACAGTGTGCTTCTGCAGCACATGGGACTGAACAGACTTCATATTGTCCGATCTGTAGGAGAAGTTATGAGCTGGGGGAGCTGCGAAATTCAAGATAGTGGGGGTCATTACTAAGGGCCCATTTGCGTTTCCGAAGTGTTACCCTAATATTTCCATTTGCGCCGATTCCCCTGTATTACCCCGGGATTTGGCGCAGCGATCCGATTTTGGCGCATTGGCGCCGGCATGCACGCGACGGAAAGGGGGGCGTGGCCGAACGAAACCCGACTGATTCGGAAAAAACGCTGCATTTTTTTAAAAAATGTGTCGCAAAACTTCCATTTACCTCCACCAGTATAGGCC
This sequence comes from Engystomops pustulosus, assembly GCA_019512145.1. Classification (NCBI taxonomy): domain Eukaryota; kingdom Metazoa; phylum Chordata; class Amphibia; order Anura; family Leptodactylidae; genus Engystomops; species Engystomops pustulosus. The sequence goes on along the minus strand of CM033642.1, from coordinate 244,672,806 downwards.
GTAATTTCAGGGCATTCCAGCGGACTCTCGGACCTTCAGCGCAGCAGCGACATCTGCGGAGAACTACCTTAGTGATCGCCGGAAGACCTGAATCCACGCAGAGAACGCGCCCTGGATCGCGAATGGACCGGGTAAGTGATCTGCCCCAATGTCTTATCTGCTGGCAGCATGTTATAGAGCAGGAGGATCTGTTAGATTGCACATATGACCTATCTGCAGGCACATGTTATAGAGCAGGAGGAGCTGAGCACATTGTACATAGTGACCTATCTGAAGGCAGCATGTAAAGAGCAGGAGGAGCTAATCACATTGAACATAGTGTCCTATCTGCAGGCAGCATGTTATAGACAGGGGGGATCTAGCAGATTGTAGATAGTTTCCTATCTGCAGCAGCTGTTATAGACAGGGGTACTGAAAGATTGTACATAGTGTCCTATCTGCAGACAGCATGTTATAGAGCCAGATGAACTAAGCAGATTTGTAAAGTGTGCTATCTGCAGGCAGACATGTTATAGAGTAGAAGGGCTGATCAGAAGGAGCTGAGCAGATTGTACATAGTGTCCTATCTGCAGGCAGCATGTTATAGAGCAGGAGGAGCTGAGCAGATTGTACATAGTGTCCTATTTTAGGCCGCATGACTTCAGGATGGTGCCGAGCGTGCTGGCGATGATTCCTTTCCGATCCAGAAATGAACCACCCGTCACCAGTATGTACTTCATTGGTCTCTACGTACAGTACTCAGTGGCCGAAATAGATTCCTGGAATATAATAAACCAGATACATAAAATATGTTTCCATGATTAAAAGGGATTGTCCAGTACATAGATATTCATAGAGTCGATAAGAGATTGAGTTATTTTGTTGTTGCAGTTGCTCAGCATCTCCTGAGGACATGTGCGTCCAACGTGACTCATTGACCGAGGCGGGCACAGAAAAAATGTTTAATAAACAGCAGGTGCGCTATTCTGACATTATTTCTGGAATATCTAGGGATAAAAATTGTCTTTTTAATAGGTATAAATCCGAAAAATGTTCTTCCCTATAAGCAATGTTTTCACTGAAAAACCCTCTTAGCTTTAATCTAGGGTTCCCCTGTATAATTTGCAGGAAAAGCGACATTACCTTCTTCCGCATGAGAGATATTTCAAGAGTTCCTCCAGATCATTACAGTTTATCTTTAAAATGCAAAGCACAAAGCCATGATTTCCAAAAAATATTTTGCACTGATTTGAATACATTTAAAAAAATATGATTTAGAAATAAGTTTTTTTTAAATTAGATTACATTGTCTTATTAAGTGCACCCCAACAGCGCAGGACCCACAATTATAGATGATTGACCAACTGTACTAAATCAAGAACCACTCATAAAATATGCTCCTGCCAACCAGTCACCATGGGAATGCATGTTACTCGCAGGCAGCATGTTATAAGCAGGAGGAGTTTAGAAGACTGTACACAGTGTGCTTCTTGGGCGCAGGGGAGCTGAACAGACTTCATATAGTGTCCGATCTGTAGGAGAAAGTTATAGAGCTGGGGGAGCTGCGCAAGATTCAAGAAGGGGGGTCATTTACTAAGGGCCGATTTGCGTTCTCCGAAGTGTTACCCGAATATTTCCATTTTGCGCCGATTTCCCCTGTATTACCCCGGGATTTGGCGCAGCGATCCGATTTTGGCGCATTGGCGCCGGCATGCACGCGACGGAAATTGGGGGGCGTGGCCGAACGGAAACCCGACTGATTCGGAAAAAACGCCCTGCATTTTTTTTAAAAAATGTGTCGCAAAACTTCCATTTACCTCCACCAGTATAGGCCGGTGAATTTCAGGGCATTCCAGCGGACCCTCTGGAACTTCAGCGCAGCAGCGACATCTGCGGAGAACTACCTTAGTGAATCGCCGGAAGACCTGAATCCACGCGCAGAGACGCGCCGCTGGATCGCGAATGGACCGGGTAGTAGATCTGCCCCAATGTCTTATCTGCTGGAGCATGTTATAGAGCAGGAGGATCTGGGTAGATTGACATAGTGACCTATCTGCAGGCAGCATGTTATAGAGCAGGAGGAGCTGAGCACATTGTACATAGTGACCTATCTGAAGGCAGCATGTAAAGAGCAGGAGGAGCTAATCACATTGAACATAGTGTCCTATCTGCAGGCAGCATGTTTAGAGCAGGGGGATCTTAGCAGATTGTAGATAGTGTCCTATCTGCAGGCAGCATGTTATAGAGCAGGGGTAGCTGAGAAGATTGTACATAGTGTCCTATCTGCAGACAGCATGTTATAGAGCCAGATGAACTAAGCAGATTGTATAAAGTGTGCTATCTGCAGGCAGCATGTTATAGAGTAGAAGGAGCTGAGCAGATTGTACATAGTGTCCTATCTGCAGGCAGCATGTTATAGAGCAGGAGGAGCTGAGCAGATTGTACATAGTGTACTATCTGTAGGCAGCATGTTATAGAGTAGAAGGAGCTTAGCAGATTGTACATAGTGTACTATCTGCAGGCAGCATGTTATAGAGAAGGGGGAGCTCAAAACATTGGAGTTCAAAACTTTGGGAGCCACACATATGGTCACACTCCACTTGTTTTTGCTCAGCTATTTTTATAGACTTATCCTCACACCCAATTAGCATTTTGTTACTTTTGGTTTTGGTCAAACAATTTTTAGCTAAGAATATACAGAACCAACCAAGATCAAACCCACAACCTCCGGCACAAATTCTGTACATTTTGCGTCTTTATCTCTGGATGAAACATTTTCAATATGTAAATTGTCCTGTGGGACCAATTTTTGAATCTGCTACCAGCCAATTTACAGCATGTCCCAACCTTAAGATGCAGATTTGCCCACTGAAGGGGCAGCATTTGGGACAAACAATGGTGTCTAGAAACTAGCGCTTTGCCTTGCTAACCAGCGAAACATTTGTTTCTAGTACCTGAAAGCAAGTGTTTAGGCCTAACAGCATCTGCATGCAGGAGTGTTGTCCCTTTCACATGAGAATTTTTTCACGCACAGGTCCTGCGGGGGTTTCTGACATGTTGGACTTGCATTGGACTCTGACCCACTGTATTCAATGGGTTATTACATACATACATTTTGTTAACGTGTAAACATTACACTCGGGCATAGAAAACATAGACCACAACGCATGTGAAAACTGATTAGAAAAATGCTTGAAAAACCGACACACTGAACACTACTGTGGTAATCTTCTAATATTTGTTATCCATGGCTTCCTTCCTTCTAAAATCAACTTTTACAAGTATGATAATGAGCCACAACCCCTCTGTGCTGTAGCTTCAAAGACTATGACACTATCCCCCTCTGCCTGCTGTGTTCTCACAGTGGAAGAGCAGGAAGTGCTCTTCTTGCACAGTGTAACAGTCTGTGAAGCTACAGCACAGAAAGGATCTGACTCATTAGCATAATTGTAAACATTGATGTTAGAAGGAAGGAGGCCATGGATAACAAATATAAGAAGATTATCACAGCCACAGCGCCTGGATCTACAGTGGGGGAAATAAGTACCTGATCTCAGGCCGATTTTGCAAGTTTTCCACCTACAAAAAATGGAGAGAGTACAACCCTAAAAACACCATCCTAAACGTGAAGCATAGGGATGGAAGCATCATACTTTGGGTTGGTAATGTGCAAAGGAAGACTGCACCGTATTGAAGGGAGGATGGACAGGGCCATGCTTCACAAGATTTTGGACAAAAACCTCCTGCTCTTAGTAAGAGCATTGAAGATGGGTCGTGGTTGGGTCTTCTAGTAGGACAATGACCCAAAATACACCGCCAGGGTAACTAAGGAGCAGTTCCGTATGAAGCATTTCAATGTCCTGGAGTGGTCCAGCCAGTCTCCAGATCAGAACCCAATCAGAAATGTTTGTAGGGAGCTGAAACTCCAGATCTGTATAGAGGACTGGGCCCAAATCCCTGCTGCAGTGTGTGCAAATGCAAGAAATACAGGAAACGTCTGACCTAAATAAATAATAATGATTATTTAAAAAATCATACAACGTGATTTACAGGATTTTTTTTAGATTTTGTCTCTCTACAATAAAATTTAAAGACTTCTCCTTGGATCAAATACCTATTTCCCCCACTGTATGAGTAAGTGTCCCTGGCTTTTCATGATGGATTTTGATGGCAGATTTAATTTTAAGGGCATCTACCATCAGGAGGAAGGACTGTATGCAAATGAGCCTGAGGGACTCTCCATAAGTGCTAATGGAGCCTGGAGTCCCTCAGACTCATTTGCATACAGTCCTTCTCCTAGTGGTAGATATCCTTTAAAAAGAACCTGTCACCCAAAATTCCGGCACTAGGAGCTGCTTACTGAAGTAAGCAGCTCCTAGTGCTTAAACAAATGCCGCAGTGTTAGAAGGATAGTGTTGCCGGAAACCTCTGGTAACGCTATCTAACACTGCGGCGGAGTACAGTGTAATCATCGGACAGCTTGCAAAGCGCTGCCTCCAAGGCACTGCCTCTACCCCGGACCGCCCCGCTCGCTCCATAGGCCGGTGGTGACTGCCCTAACCACACCCCAACCCCGCCCCCTCATGAATACGTCAGACAGCTTTGCGACCTGTCCGACAATTACACTGTACCCCACGCTATCATTGTAACACTGCAGCGTTTGTTCAAACACTAGGAGCTCCTAGTGCTGAAATTTTAGGTGACAGGTACTCTTTAAAGAGAACCCGTCATGCAAAATAACCCCTCTAATCTAAATATATTTTCATAAACTGCCATTAGAAAGCATTGCCTCTATCCCTTCATTGTCCCTCTACATGCCTGTAAACCTAAGCAATGAGGTCCTAAAGCTGTATGCAAATGACCTGTGAAATGTCCAACGAGTCATTAGCATATTCAAGCTGGCCGCAGTGTTAGATAGCGTTACCAGAGGTTTCCGGTAACGCTATCACTCTAACACTGCGGCGTTTAGTAAGCAGCTCCTAGTGCTGAAATTTTAGGTGACAGGTCCTCTTTAAAGAGAACCCGTCATGCAAAAATAACCCCTCTAATCTAAATATATTTTCATAAACTGCCATTAGAAAGCATTGTCTCTATCCCTTCATTGTCCCTCTACATGCCTGTAAACTTTAGCAATGAGGTCCTAAAGCTGTATGCAAATGACCTGTGAAATGTCCAATGAGTCATTAGCATATTCAAGCTGTCCTCATCACCCTCCACACCCAATTAGTGTTGGTTACCAATCGAATGTGTTTCGATAACATGAATAACAAACGGCAATACAAAACGGAACATGTGACTGTATCACGACTGTGAAATTAAAAATTATACAAGGTTTATATTCACACTGCACCAGATGGGCTTATCAAAACTCTGAGGCGGATCGTTTATGTGACAGCTGGACTGGTTGGACATGAACGGCTCTATGTACAGAGTAAACTGAGGAAAGTGATGGCTGCAAAAGATGTGACCACTTGTATACCTGCATCAACCCAGCTGAAGCTCAGATTGCCATATATTCATTGGAATATATAATCGGAACTTTCACAAAGCAAACAAGAGAAAAATACTGTGGTAATACAGCAAGTATACTAGAAGAAACTCTGCAAGATTTTATTCACCCGTGGAGTGCTGCTGCACGGGCTTTCTTGGTCTGTTTTTGAATGGAACTGAAAACCATGCGTTATATATCTTTCTGCAGAGGAACAATCCAGGTTCCAGCAGTCAATTACGGAAATACGGACCTAAATGAACAGATTTTTCTGCAAGTTTTGATGTTGCTCTTTATGCAGTTTACCCATCATGAACATTGCATTGTGTACAGCAACCCTTAGGGGATGCCACACGTTCCCGGTTGGGAACCGTTTTAAATGCATGGGCGTTTTAGAATTTGTGCCGGCGGTTTGGCGCCTTGAAAAGTTTATTCATTTTCTAGAAGGTAGGCAGCTGTGAAAACAGATTCAACCAGCCAAATGCAGGGTAAACATTAAAAAAATGCTTTTTAAAACTGACTAAAAACTAATGCTTTAAAACGGTACAAAAAAACCCTGACGTGTGGCATCACCCTACAAATCACTTTTTTTTTTTTTTTTGTAATAAAAGAACTATAGCTAAATGGGGGTTACCCAAGTCGGCACGAACCACATTAATGCACCCATTTACAGGACAGCAATTTATGTTTGGGGTATAAACATGGAAAAGACCAAGGCGTTTACCATGCAAAACATTCGGGTTAAGACTGTTCATCAAACAGAGGACAAAAGGCGCCCTTAGGTCACTTCATGGACTTTCTTACCAACAGGGATCTTGGGGGCAGGACAACGTTCCATATATACAAAGGGATACAATTAATTAAGACCTCCTAGTAATATTAAACATTATCTATACCTCCAACATTAGACAAACTCCTTATAAACTCTGTGCAGTGCGCCCTCTCCCATGCCTTAACTAAAAAAAAAAAAAAAAAAAACTCTTCTAGAGTATAACATTTAACAAAACTTACCAAGTGAACAAGTTTTCCCCAAATAACAGGCGAGGGAATAACAAGATGATCAGTATGAGGACCGATCACAAGAAGGAGATACCCATATATGGAGAAGGGGATCCACTAATTAATGTAGCAACAGGAAGATTATGGACCGGCCGATCCACCCACTCACTAACCTGAAATCCATAAGCATAAGAGCGGCAGAGAGTATACTCAGTTGGCGCTCCATCCATCAGAGGACATGATCACTTTTTCCATATAGAGGGTGGTACCGTTGTTTTTTGAACGGTGGGAGTCCAAGCAGTCGGACCAGTACGATCACCTTGTTATCCCCTCTCCTTCAGGTTAAAGGAATAACTTCTAAAACTTGGGACAACCCTTTAATTCCCATGAGCCTCAACACCAAAATACAGAAAGTAGGATGGAACCCCTCTGCTAGCGGGGGTATTGTGATTATAAATCCAAACCCATGTTATACAGTGAGGGTGGTGAGCTGTGTTTATATTCTAAAGTCAATTGGAACCTCCGCATCACGTTCTTTGTTAAGATGACAGATGACATACAGGACAGGTATGCGGATACAAACTGAACACGGACATCTGTTTTTTTGCGGAAATGCGCCCAGCACACATGCCTGTCTGATTTAAGCCTTATACAGAAAGTATAGAATTCCAATTACTTTTTTGATCATATTTGGGCATTTGTTAGACACAACTTTCCAATCCTCTAGCACGCTCTGAATCATTAATCAATTCAAGTATCAAAAGTCCAATACTTAAGGTAGCAGAGCAGTGCTAGAGGATCTGAAAGGGGTATCACCAATACACAACCAATAGAGTCAACTAAACAGTGAAACAAATGGAGATTTATCAAAACTTGGCTGATGAATGTTCAGTGATTGGTGTTGTAAGTGTTGTAGCTTTCTGTGAGAGGGAATAATCAAGATCCACTCCACAGTATTATTTCTTTAAACATAAAAATTCAGTAAGTGTTAGATCTGAAAATCGACTTACTACTTCATTAGTTGGTGAGACGTGTCATCTAGCCCTTAACGTGTCGGGCTATTTCTGCTCGGACGCATTAAGCTGGAAGATGCTGGTCCGTTAGACAGTTGTGGCTGGACAGACGGCCGTGCTCCCCATCTTCTGTTTAGTCGTAAAATGGTGAAACTCTGTGTGATTTGCTGTAGAACCTAAGCTTTCAATCTGGAGGTATGTCTGTGGCACTTTAGAGAAATCCTGGTATTGCTGGGCAGCATCAGGAGACGTCTCATCAGCCTTTTTAAAGACGGTGTGGACACGGGCTATGCCAAGTGCTTGTGCTGACTGCATTTAAGCTGAACGCTATGATCCGTGACCAGGTAGTGGAGTTAAAATTTGCAGCGTCCAGCAGAACTTCATTAGATGTTCCATCCTAGGGAGCTCCATTAAAACTGAATAAAATAAGGGAGAGCCACATTGGCAGTAGAACTGTTCAAGAGTTTTGGAGAGGATCGCGTTGCATCTTGGGACTCGTAATTTAGACACGACGACCTCGCATGAGGAGGACAAGGAAAACGGAGTAGTTAAAGTAGTAAAACTCTAAAGACACTTCCCGACCATAAGAAATAGGATATATCGTCCTTGGCCACAAAATTTCAGATACAAGAAGTAAAGGACTAGGAAAGTGCACCAGATCCCTGTACATACTCTCAGCCATAGTACAGCTGGATAAATAGAAGCAGTCTCGATACCAAGGTCTCCAAAATGTGTCGATTCCTGTTAAACGGCTGGCTTTCTGAGTGCAGCCGTCCTAAGCTCGAGTAAGCGTCCTATTGGCCGACTAGATGGCGTTGATAGCCACATGGCTTCGGTCGGCCGCCTCCAGCAAGGCATCTGTTTTCGGACATTCTGATTGGGAATGTACTGGTGTTGGATGCAGTTCTAGGAGAGAGAAGAGAATATTTGTATTATTGTGTATAGGACAGTGACTTAGAAAATCAAACTAATAAAACTTGAGTGGTAAATTCCACCTTATAACTCTGACCATGAAATGCTGCAGGCTAACTAGACAGGTTCTCCATTGGGGGGGATTTATACAGGCAGTCCCCGGGTTACGTACAAGATAGGAGGCGGAGGTTTGTTCTAAAGGAAACCTACCACTTGTAGTGGCAAGGTTTCCGATGGCATAACGCGGACACCAGCTCAGGGTGAGCTGGTTGCCTGAGCTTATTTTAGTTAGTGTTTTCTAAAACGCGGTAATAAAACACTTTTTAAACGCTATAGCCGGCGCAGGCAGGTCTGCGTCGGCGCCTTACCGTTGCAAGCGGCTTCATTCACTTCCATGTAGCCGCGCGCACGGTAAGCGCCGAGCGCGTACCTGCCTGCGCCGGATTTATAGCGTTTAAAAAGTGTTTTAAAGCGGATTACCAGCGGTTTTTAAAACACTAACTAAAATAAGCCTCCGGCTTACAAGTGGTAGGTTTCCTAAGTTGAATTTGTATGTAAGTCGAAATTGTATATTTTATAATTGCTGAGATCCAAGACAAAAAAAAATTGCGCCCCAGTGGACCATTGGAGTTTAAACTTTTTTTGCTGTATTGTAATGGGACCAAGGCATTATCAATAAAGCTCATTACAGACACCTTACAGCTGATTATTGCAGTCTGGGAGTATAGTAAGCATCAGAAAGCTTCACAGGTCAGAGGGGTCTGTCTGTACATTGGTTGTCTGTAAGTAGGGTGTCCTTAAGAGGGACCGTCTTGTACATGTCTGCTATTAAAACCCGCAAGTTTAGAATCAGAAGGATGTGAATATTTACTGTAGATTCTGGATATGGAAAGTAAAGAAAGATTGATCTCCGTGACGGGGGGGAGGAAAATGTCTGGTTCCTGCTCTGGTCAGAAGCGCTTGTTGTAGGGACATCTCTTGGTATGTAAGTAACTTAGAGCGTAATGTGGAGGAGAACCTGTAAAAAGACAATCAGGGAGAAGCAAAGCCTTTGTTCATGTTGGGTGAGGTCGCACGTATTGCTTTGATTTCAGTTTAGGAATCGACCTGGACATTTTTTTTTTTCCCAGGCACCAATGGACATCGGTCATGAAGGGGTTAAAATGCAAGTGGAAATGAAAATAACTGTGTTACTTAAATACTTTCCATCAGCTGTCTTGATCTTCCTTTCACTGTTAGGAAGAAGAGAAATTGTTAATTTTTAATTGATACGAATAAATTAGGGTTTATAGGTTTCCCCTTCGAGAATCTCTTACATACGGATAACTTCTGCCGGACCCCAGAGAAGGAAGCCCCTTTATAGGGGAACTTAAAAAAAACAGGTTTCTCTGCAGAGCTTATCATTCACATATAGTGTAGATATAGAAATATATTGGACCGCTGTCAGTTTTACTGATCATTTGTTTAACTCCTAAACACTCTGTACCATTAAATGTACGGGACACAGGGTCTGCGGAGGCTGTGAGCCCTCATCATACAGAGGTGGGGTTTCCTGAATATTGCTAATACCCACCATTGGGAACGAAAAACCCTGCGTCCTTAAGAGGTTAAAGGGGGTTGGGAATTGGGTCCTTTTCCTTCTGACACAGGGCGCCTTACGCTACAGAGGCCGTTCTTGGTTATTGCGGTGCTAACACATTCAAGGAATTCCGATCATTTGTCTTAAAGGGAGCACAATGACGTCGGTTGACCGCGGACAATGCAATGATTCCTGCCTTCCACTAATCCGCAAGTAACAAGTAAGAACAAAGGGGGGGTCAGTGTTCAGGCATCTATTAATGTCATCACTTTCTGAGGGCTCTCTTTTTCATGGACATGTGAATGCTCCCAGATTAAGAGTTTTAGACTCGAGGAACCATTAAGCCCTCCATAAAAACAAGACATGGTGTTCTGTTTTCTAGAGAAGGAGCGCTACATTAAATACACGAACAATCCCTTCATCGACCACGCAAAGACTACGACAGTATGTGCACACAAAAGGGATCCAGGCAGGCCACTCGTTGGGAACTGTAGTTCTCTTCCCCACTCTATGGGCGACATAGGCCCCTAGGTGGTCTATGCCCAACTTAGGGTACAGATTTTAAAGTACAAGTAACTTGACACTAAAAAACAGTGATGAGTGTGGAGTTGTGCAAGGTTTAGGGGTTGTCAGAGTTTTAGAAAAAATGCTCCTGAATATGGTTAGAGCGTGCGTATTGCAACTACATTACCTTATCTCTATAGAGCTTGCAATACGAAACAAAACCATAGGCGGGGTTTGTGGGGCTGTTTTAGTTATTAAGTAGCTGTGTTTTTCAAATCTCTGGACAACCCCGTAAGGAAACCATAAGAGACTGAAGTGCATAGAATAGGATCCATTGTATCTGCAGTAAAATGACACAAAGCAATAGAAGACCGAGTTATAATTATGTTTCCAGGAGTCATGAAGGCGGGGGCCTTCTACTACTGGTCACTTAAACAGAACAATTATTATAAGTGGTTACTCTCCGAATCACTTTTCAGGGAGGTCAGGGACTAATAAATACTAAATTGGGTGTTGTACGGCGACAAATATCAGACAAACTATCCGGTTCTTCACAATATGAAGAGAGTCTATTTTAGCATATTAATTTAGCGATTTGTTACTGAACCCATTTCACAAAAAGATCGGCTCATCTCAGACTGGACAGAACTATTGTGACACGAAACTGGTAGGCCATTTTGTCTGTCGGGCAACTTGTGAGTGTAGGTTTCACTCCAAACTTACAATTGACAGGAGATTAGGTCAAACGGTAATGGAGAGGAGGAATGGGTAGGACTACAAATCAAAATCAGATCACCGGGACCCTGGCAATCATCTGATCCGTAGGATAAAGTCACTAATTATTTATTAAAAAACAACACAAATCTGTGACACAGAAATGAAATGACAATATCTGCTGCTCTTTCCTCTCCCCATGAAAAAAATCTATGAAAAAAAAATCCATCAACACCAAGTAATCACTTATTTTGCTCTATGTCTGTGCTGCAATAAACTTGTCAGCATTCCCCCAGCGTCTACATGTACTGGAGATGTGCCGAACCTTATGGTTACATGTGTTCCACTCTACAACTCAGGGATTACAGCAACAATCCGGCAGAATGAGAGCAGTGTAAAACGTGAAACGGAAACAATGTTTTCCTGCAACTTTTGTAAAATTGCTACAGAAATATGCAGGATAAATTTCTGAAGTCCAGATCATCGCTATTATATTAGTGTGATAGGACCGAGACCAAAACAAAGCCATGCACATAGCGAGATTGTATTGACGCGGTTGGTTTGCGGTTAAAAAACATCATGAATTCTTCAGCGTTCTGAAAAATGTTGTTCCAGATACAGTACAGGACCTGCTACTACTGGGGAGGATACCATCATCAGGAGCTGGAACAACGCCCGAATGGGGAGGGGGATGGGATATGCAGAGTCTAAACTGTCCCATAGTTTCTATATAGTGACAGCGCCAAGAAGTATATAGGAGAGAGGAATACCCCTTTGTATTAAACAGTCCGCACAAGTGTTAAGGATTATGATGGTTAAATGTTGGAACAGTTGGGGTATTTGGAAGGACCGAAACGCAAGGCGTTTTTTAAATGGTCACACTGGCGGGGAGTTTAATTGTGAGCTTACTTTTTTTTTGGAAACGAGTTTGCTCGAGGTGGAAGTGTGAAGCAGCCGTGATAACATTGGTCCCATCTGCTTACACTTAACACAATGGAGAATACACTTCCAAGTAGCCAAACGCATTGAACATTAAAAAATGCACGCCTTCTGCACAGCGTCCAGAGGCATCCTAACGCCAAATGTGACACACCCTGGATAGTCCTCAGTTTGTTGATACCTTTTCCTTGGTCACTCCAGCGCGTGCTTGTGTTTTCACACGCGGGCAAGCACACAGCAGTGTGAAGTAGCCTTACTCAGACGGGAGAAGAAACTTCGGCAGGACAGTGAAAGAGTGCTGCAAGGTCCAGAACCCCAATCCTGGAAAATTTGATGCTGTTCACGTGTATGGTGTACCAGCATGCTTCAGGGACAGAACCCTAACCTGTCTGCAGCTCTGTGTATGACGGTTCACTTTAACTTCCTGGTGCGACCTTTCGGGACACTAACACATATCAACAGGACTAGAAAAAAATTAAAAAGGACCAACGTAACAAAATATTAAACTATATATCACTTAAAGGAGTGACATTTATTAGGGTATAATTACAGTGCACATGTGGTCCCAACACAAGGTCATTTAAAGTAGGATTATGAGGTCGATAATGTGAAGACATCAAGGCTTCCCACATTTGTAAGACCCACTGATGGGCTGGTGATACGCCAGAAAATTTGGTCCAGATCCCTAAAGAGGTTATGGTATCCGGTAACGGTGATGCAAAAAAGCACACAGCAGTCCACTGGAACAAACCGTGACCAATCAAATGCATCTTGACTTTACGACACTTAGGGGCCGACTGATCAGCTTCTCATACAAAAGGAAGGGGTGTAGGGCCGCTCACCCCTACTCACCTCATGCACAGTGCCATGTGCTATGTCCAGGGGTACTTGCCTGGTGAGCACACAGTTGATGCAAGGGGGCCCCCCAAGACCTGTGTAGGTTGTATGCACATTAGAGATTCACTTTAGTGGAAACTCCCCTCTAAATAGTGCTCAGTGGTAGACATTACAAGCATTGCAGCGCTGTGTTGACCTGCTTTCAAGTTACCAGTCTGCAAAGAGTTTGTATTGTTCTCTCTGTGTGGGGTTTCCTCCAACACTACCAAAACATGACTGATAGGTGATTAGATTGTAGGCCCCATGGGGGCAGGGACTGATGTGGCAAGTTCTGTGCAGTAATGCATATGTGCAGCTATACAAATAAAGAATAATTATATAATACTGAATCATTTCTTCGTTTTGGTCATCAAATCAATTAATATTAATGTTACTGGCACAGCTGCTGCCCTTAGGCACTAGGGTGACATCCGCAGCAAATAAGGTGTGTGGGCGCCGTCAACCCCGTCCAGACTGGAATGACGACGTCATTGCTCCGGGACATAGACTCGTAGTTGGGCCTGGTGGTGCAGCTCTCCTTAACAACAATCCTAAAAAATAAGCCTGCCTTTTATACAGACGTGGCAAATACAGTGAAAATGCTGATTTCGATGGGTCCCTCAATCCTGAGATATAAGGCTTGGCACATCCCACGTGACATCAATGGCAGTAATCGACTACATACTGAGGCTGACGTTGTCTCTAGAGGGGACATAGTTTCTGGAAACATTAAGTTTATAGCTTATGATGAGTCTTAAAATCCTATAAAGATGGGTAAAGAGAAAAAAAAATTTTTTCCATGTATGAAATTACTGAAGATATCAGAGCCTTGCATTACACACCCAGTTGTATGGTCTCTTTACATGGAGGTGGATTTGGCATAATCCCATAGCATCGTGATACTATTATAGCCAATTTCTTGTCTTCCATACTCACTTGTTGTTGCCAGTCCGCTATTATGTCTGTGCAATTGGTGGCTACTCCTAAACCAGTGCTAAACTAATTGCCTTGTTTGGCTGACAGCTTCCACCTGGCATCACTCCCATGTACACGACACTCTGTTGAGGCTCAAGCAAGATAACCTCTGAAATTGTCCCAACTTAAAGTTTCAGTTGCCGGGTCAAAAGATGGGGACCCACCGAGTTACACAAGACTAGGACCCCAATCATCTGGGGCACAATGGCACTTCATTCTCACGAAAATCTAATGCCCTGTCCCTCTATTCTTAGAAATAGCCCACACAAGTTCTCTATCTTCCTTACTTTCCATTTATATAGCGTGGGCGCTGTGCTCGGCATTTACATCACTAATATACAGAACTGGTGCCCTTTTTTGTTGTTTGTTTTTTTTCATCCAAGAACCAAACCTGTCATATAGGCCTCATCACACGCAAGGTATCATTTTTTTTTTGTGCATCTTAAAATTGCCCACATTGTCTTTAAGTAGGAAAATCCTGCTATGTTCTGGGTCACCGTATTTCTCCACCACACTGACTGGCCATCAGGACGCATATTAGAGAACAGACATTTGAATTGTTTTGGTGTTTTTGATGTCCGGGTTTGTACAAAAAAAACCACCTAATACGGGGTTGTGTCCACCATAGGGACTGTTTTTGAAGTAGTTACCCAAGGAGACCAGTTGTGTGGGGGTGGCGGACGAAGAATTTTCTATATTGACGACTGTAGTTACACAGTGAGTATACACGGTGACAACTGTCAGTTTTTTTTCAGCCAGAAAACGCACCACATATAGGACTGAAAAATGCCTACGGTCGTGTGCCATTAGGCCATTGCCCACTTTCTTGTGCCAAGAGAATGCCTCTTTGATGTGAAGATGTAGATAAAGCCTGATGGTGCATGGGGTGAGAGACCACCTCAATTATATAGCAGGTAGGATTAAAACTGTCCACTATGTCAGAGGTGCAATTGGGTGATCCTTAGGGGTAAACCAGAATACTCCGCTGTAAGTAGGACAGATTCAGGCCGCCCCTGTGCACTTGGCGAAAGATTTGCAATGTACACAAAAAAAAAATCCTTGTTCCTCATCTGAATTCCTTTGGTGGCCACAAGTCAATGTCTCTCTGGGCCTACTAAGGGTTCCCCGGCACCAGTTATGACGTGATACTATGGAGGGTTACCTTGGTTGGGTTTCCATCAAATCTAACCATTTAATGAAATATATAAGATAGATACTTCTTTATTAGACCTACAGTGGGGAAAATTTACAGCACAAAGCGAACAGAACAATTGCCGAATAATAAGAATGGGCGCAAACAAAAAACTCGGGTTACAATGCGATACTTGTAACAAATGATAAACAGAAATCCACAAATAATATCAGGTTCTCCTTAGAACAAAGAGGGAAAAAGTGATATATATACACACACACACACCACACACCACCACCACTATCTATCATCATTTATGCAGAACAGGTTCTGTTCATTAGAGGTTGAATAAAAAAAAAAAAAAACACATCAGATTTCTCAGTTCATGTGTATTTTTAAGGAGGGATATGAAGAGGATCCTCTCGTCGCTCTGTGCCGCCAGGCATCGCGCGAGTGCTTCACAAGCATAAAAGTGCAGAGTGCGTATTACTCATTGTCCATCCATGATGGGAAGAAACCGGCTTGTAAACTGACCTGCTTTATATATCCTGGGTCAACAATCCGACTATCCGAATTCCTGACACCAGAACAGGTGACATAGGATGGAAGTCAGCGATCCGGTAATGATGAAACTACAGCGATCCGTAAGTGCCACCTTACCACTACGGAACTTATGTGAAGTTTGCAGGAAATCGCGCAGCGGAGTGCAGTGGAGGTATGGATTAATGACAAACCCCACACCAGTGGAAGTCTACTATTACTGTGGACTATCGGTGGAGGTACTGAGTGAGGAGGTGGGGGTACAAGTCAAAATTGTGTCGCAAACCAAAACACTACATAGCCCGGAAAGACCCTGATCGAGAGGAGGAAGGACACATGCAGGATCAGAGCGCAATACAACTCTACTGAATCACGGCAAGACTTCATCCTCGTCGGACAGTCTGGATCGGGGAAACGCTCAGGGACGAGTAAGTAAATGTGCCCCAATTCTTACATAATACACAGATATTACGAGCCTCTCAATTTTTAAGAAATCTACCATCAAAGTCCAGCATGACAACAACCAAGGGAGTAGATTTAGGCTCATAACATGTCTGTATAGTGACAGCCCGCTAGTTGACACGAACGAACAGCTAGCTCTAGGCCCACCATAAAGATTCTTCAGTGTGTGAGTGCAACATGCCTGAGCCAAGCAGCTCGCCTTGCTCCCCTCCCTCTTCTCTAACCAGTTAAGCAGCCTGGGGCCTTACTCATAGATCCAGCACTTGTGGTAATCTTCTTAAATTAGTTATCTAGGCCTCACTTCCTTCAAAAACACTTTTAAAACTGAAAGCGTTACCAATCCCCTCCTTGCTGCAGAGTCAGTACACTGTGCATGAGCAGCACTTCTTGCTTTCGACTGTGTAAGATTACAGCCATCCCCAACAGGGAGGGGAAAAGCTTAGCGACAGAGGGGGAGACAGTAAAGTATAACGCCGTTAGCAGCAACAGCAACGCTTTGGACTCGTTAGCATAATTAAAAAAGTTGATTTATTAGGACGCCATGGAAACAAATAAAGATTATGACAGTCACGGTGCCTGGATCTATGAGCAAGTGCTTGAGTTCAATGGTAATTCTTTTAAAGGCTGATCAGAGGGAAGTGTTCCCATAGACAGCGATGCTGTCTTCCGATCCATTGACCTTTTCCTAAAGATAGGGGTTTCTTAGCCTGGATCGCCCTTTTAAGTTCATTTTTATGAAATAAGTGGGTATGACACCTTAATAGTGGGCATCACAAGTTCTCTAAAGGGTCTTCCAGCCCAAGCAGGCCAAATAAAGAAATAAAAACACACACCAGTTACCTTGCGCCAGTTCTCACATTGCTCCATATTTCCAGTTTGGGCACTTGACCGGGTCATAGAACCCACTTCATTGAGTGGTCTCGCCGCGACCATGGACCACACGGAAGTGAAGTCCCCTGGAAGAGGAAGTGCAGTCCTGTATCTGAAGAGACCACTCATGTCTGAAACGGGTCTCATGACCCCCTGAAACTTCCAGTCAGTGCTGACCCAAAGTAAAAGTCCAGGAGTACGCAGAAAGATAGAAACCAGGCAGGTAGGTGTACCCTCTTATGACAGGTCTAATCCAGAAAGTACAATCTTCTCATAGAACATCCCTTTGTATTACTAATACAAATGTAAAAATTACTTAACTGGATGTAAAGTAGACAGCGGGGAGCGTCCATACCACTCCGATACCGTCCATCAGTATTCGCTGGCTAATGTGCAGTCACACACCCCTTTGACAAATTGACCCTGCTCCATTCGTAACAATTTAAACTTCCATAGGAATAAAGTTGTTAGAGCAAAAGTTCCAATTCTAATTTTCGGAAGAGACGGAGGTTAGAGGTTGACAGGGGTCATCTTTAGGGTAGATCCGGACAGAGTGTCCTCTAGTTTCCCGTTGCAGGAAAACACTAATTTTCATGAATCTGAAGCAGCAAAAATGCTAAACGTGTGAGTTTTTTTTAAACCAGTGATAAGGGTCACGTGTCGTGATGGCATCCTACGTTTTAACGTTGTTCTGTGTCTATTAAGTGTAACCCGTTGAGGTTATAGAGGGGTGCAGATTTCCCCCCAAACACAATTATGCCCTATACTGATGATACAGGGTGCCCCCTGTACCCCCATACTCAGAGAGAATGAATGGCCCCATTAGTGATTCCTTGGAGTCCTGCAGGATAAGTTGGTCCCTCCTCCATAGCACTGGCAGCTCTTACCTTTCTGCGGAAGAAGGACATGGCGGCTGCCGGCTCCTGGAGTGCCCGGCTCTCTCAGCGCATACTGGGCGCCCGGCTCCCTCACCCGGCACAGGTACGCGGGGACGCCGCTGCCCGAGCTCTGTGGTGACAGAGGAGACCCCCTCCCCCCGTCCTAGCATGAATGAATGACACTTCCTCTCCTCCCCGGCCGCAGCTCCAGCCCCCGCCATATGTCACAGCAAGTCTTCCGGGCAGAGCAAGGGATTCTGGGGAATCACCCGGAGCCGCTGACGCCAAGGCGGCCATCTTTACTGCGGGCAGCGGGTAATGGCTTCTCCCTGCTAATGAGGGATGCGGATGGTTTATAACCTGTATCCTGCTCGTTACTCATCCTTGTATTTATATTCCTTTATTTAGTACATTATTAGGCCTTTGCAGTCATATCATGTGTGATATGTTGGGTTCACGACCGGACAAAAATTAGCTTGATGGGTTTTCCCAATTTAACCGGTTAACTTTTATTACTAACATTTGAAAAAGATGCTCAAGTAACATTTTTTCCATGGCAAAGTTTCAAAATCCTTAAGACATCTATCACAAGATTTAGGATTGTAAACCAAGCACACTGACATACTGGTGTAACCCCACCTGCAGGATCAACTCTTCTTTAGCTTCTTATGCCCTGGTTTAAAAAAAAAAAACAAAACAATTTCACCCATAATTGCGTCAGTGCTTAAACAACCCGCAGTGTTAGAAGGATATCATTATCGGAAACATCCGGTAAGGCTATCTAACACTGGTGCGGGTACAATGCGAGCTTTGTGAGCGGTCCGAGTATTCATGAGGGGGCTGTCACCGCCCCTAACCACGCCCCAACCCCCCTGAATAACAGTGACCGCTATGCGAGCGGTGCGACGATTACATTGTTCCGCCGGGGTTGATAGGCGTTACCGAGGTTTCGGTTCTGCTATCACGCTAACACTGCGGCGTTTGTCTAAGCCGTTTAGTAGCAGCTCCTAGTGCCGAAATTATGGGTGACCAGTCCTCTTTAATAACATGGCATGCCACTCCCCTAAAAAGAACAACCCTTCAAAAATTAGGAATTCCGTATGAAGGAGTCAGTTTATGAAGCGTGCTCTGAAGTATTTTGGGGCTATCCATGCACTTTGACTAAATCCTGTCCTCCAGCACTCGCAACTTTAGGGTGCGGCCACACAACAGCACTTGGTGCTGCATAAACAGCACAGCGCTAGCGCAATGGCCAAGCCTCGGGCCAAGCACATATGCGTTTGCAGAATGAAATGCGCATGATCAGCAAAAACTAATGAAATTGGGTGGGGGTTCTAGCGCTGCTCTAGCGATATGTGTGACCGTACCCTTAGTGTGGTAAAAGAAGAACAAAATTGCAAACCTTTTTTTATTTCTAACGCCATACGCCTGCCCCTAATGAGGAGCGCAAATGTGGCCTTTCAGATAAACCCCCCGACCTTTATATGGTCTCCCACAGTGACCCGTACAAAGTATCTTCTCTAGAGATGAGCGAGCACTAAATGCTCGGGTGCTCGTTATTCGAGACAACTTTTCCAGATGCTCGAGTGCTCGTCTCGAATAACGAGCCCCATTGAAGTCAATGGGAGACCCGGAGCATTTTTTTAATAAAACTGACAGTTAAGAACAGTGCAAAAAAAAATTCAGATGTTTGCAGATTGTTTTACTTGTAAGAACACATTGAAAACACATTCTTCACTTGCAGGTGTTCGCGCGTGTCCTCCCGCTAAGTTGGAGATGTCACGAACATCTGGAATTGAAGAATATTGTTCTTTCAAGTGTGTTTGCACTAAATGCTCCGTATTCACTGTTTTAATGTTTAATTTTATTCTTCATTTGCAGGTGTGTGCGCGTGTCTCCCGATGGTTCGGAGATACGCGCGCACAGCTGCAAAGTGAAGAATAGAATTAACATTAAAAACAGTGAATACGGACCATTTAAGTGCAGAACACCATTGAAATAACCTCTTCTTTTCACATTCCGATGTTCCACATCTCGCCAACCTATGGGAGACACGCGCGAACACCTGGAAGTGAAGAATAGTGTTACTTCAGTGTTCTTACAAGTAAAACATCTGCAACATGTGTAATATTTTTTTTTTCAATAAAAATACTTTATTCAATTTTATGTATTAATTTACTGCTCCGATCTCGAGCCGGCGAGATACTCGTCCGAGTAACGAGCCGGTCCGAGTAGTATGCTAATACTCGACCGAGCAGTATACTGGGACGAGTATACTCGCTCATCTCTAATCTTCTCCTTTCATTTAACCCACTTAACCCCCCCCCCCCCCCCCCCCCTGCTGCTTCTTTTCTTCTCTGCAAATGAATGGTTGGTTCCTGGATACTTTGATTAACAACTGAGGGTACCCACTAATGTAAGCTGGTTCTGTTTCTTTACCATATTTTAAAATACAAAAACCACTGCTTATATACGGTGCATGCTGTTTTTAACTTTGCATACAGTATATATAATGTATATGGCTTATATCTAATATATAAAGCTGAGTGTATGTGTGTGTATGTATGTTGGTATGTATGTCCACTAAAGGAATCTGTACCGTAGGGTTTACAATCACCAAATTTTGCAAAGCCTCTCTCTGTAATTTTATAAACAGCTGGGAAAATGAAACTTGAACTCTGATTGGTTTCTGATGGGCAGCTAGAGCACCTCTGCTCTCAGACACTTCTGATAAATCTCCCCATAGACAAAGTGACAGTCTGAGACAAAGACAGTCACTGGAATGAGAGTTTCAGAGACAGTCACTGGAATGAGAGGGTCTGAGACAGTCACTGGAATGAGGATATCAGTGACAGTCACTGGAATGAGAGCGTCAAAGACAGTCACTGGAATAAGAGCGTCAGAAACAGTCACTCGAATGAGAGTGTTAGAAACAGTCACTCGAATGAGAGCAGCAGACACAGTCACTCAAATGAGATTTTCAGAGACCGTCACTGCCAGAGACAGTCACTCGAATGAGAGTGTTGGAGACAGTCACTGAAAGAGACTGTCAGAGACAGTCACTGGAATGAGAGCGTCAAAGACATTCACTGGAATGAGAGCTTCAGAGACAGTCACTCGAATGAGAGCGTCAGGCACAGTAACTCAAATGAGAGCTTCAGAGACAGTCACTGGAATGAGAGTGTCAGAGACAGTCACTGGAATGAGAGTGTCAGAGACAGTCACTCGAATGAGGGCAACAGAGATAGTCACTCGAATTAGAGCTTCAGAGACAGTCACTCGAATGAGCGTCAGCAGAGACAGTCACTCGAATTAGAGCGTCAGAGACAGTCACTTGAATTAGAGCGCAAGAGACAGTCACTCGAATGAGAGCGTCAGAGACAGTCACTCGAATGAGAGCGTCAGAGACAGTCACTCGAATTAGAGCGTCAAAGACAGTCACTAGAATGACTGTCAGAGACAGTCAGTGAAAGAGACTGCCAGAGACAGTCACTAAAAGAGACTGCCCGAGACAGACAGTCACTGAAAGAGGCGGTCAAAGTTGGAGAAAGTCAGAGACAGAAACGGTCAACAAAAGTTTATAAAAAAGGGATGGTCAGTGACAGAGACAGTCCATAGATACATATAAAATATTTTTTGTTAACCCATTATATTTTGTTATAGCTAAGAGCAGTTATTTACTATCCCGGGCAACGCCAGGAGCTACAGCTAGTAAAGTATATAGAGGAAGATTTATTACCACTTCATAG
The DNA here is from genome assembly GCA_019512145.1 of Engystomops pustulosus. NCBI lineage: Eukaryota > Metazoa > Chordata > Amphibia > Anura > Leptodactylidae > Engystomops > Engystomops pustulosus. Next base: position 244,651,197 of record CM033642.1, on the reverse strand, counting down.
TATCAAAGTAAAGTATATAGGGCCGGAAAAGACGAAGTCCAAGTCCCAACCTTTACGATTAAATAAATGTTTATCCCCATGCCCCGTGATAATTTTTTTTCTCCAGAAAAGGTATCCAGGCCTCTCTTGAACAGTACTAGAGTCCGCCATAAACCCTCTGCGGCAGAGAGTTTCCAAGTCTCACTGCTCGCTTACAGTAAAGAACCTTTGTCTATGGTTATGGTAGAAATCGCCTCTCCTCTAGGCGTAATAATAATAATAACTATAATATTCTTTTATTTATATAGCACACACAATTTAAGCAGCGCTGCACAAAGCATGTCAAATTGGTCCCTGTCCACTGGGCTCACAATCTAACAACCTAACAGTATGTTTTGGAGTGTGGCAGATGGAAACGGAGTACCCGAGGAAACCCACGCAAACACGGAGAGAGAACATGTAGAGATGCCCCCTTGTCCTGGTCAAGGCCTAGGTATAAAAAGATCTTTGGAGAGATCCTTGTACTGTCCGTTCAGTATTTGTACATTGTAATGAGGTCTCCCCTCAGCCGTCTTTTTCTTAAACTGAATAATCCCAATTTTGTAATCTGTCATTGTATTACTATCCCCCATTCCTTAATAATTGGTGCTCTCCTCTGCACCGTTCCAGCTCTACTATATCCTTTTATACAAGGTGCCCAAAACTGTACACAATATTCCATGTGTGGTCTGACCAGGGATTTGTTAAGGGCAAAACTATGTCTTTATCATGAGAATCATTCCTCTCTTGATACATCCCATAATCTTATTTGCTTAGCAGCAGCTGACGGCTCTGGTCACTAAAAGTAAGTTACCATCCACCAATACCCCAAGTCCTTTTCTGCTCCAGCTTACCAAGTAATTGACTGTTTAGAACATAATATACTTTTGTTCCACGACCCAAGTGCATAACTTTACATTTATCTACATTAAACCTCATCACCATTTCTCTGCCCACTATCAATGCTTCCACAGATCCCTCTGTAATGACAAACTATGACCTCAGTATTTATTACTTTACACAGCTTAGTATCATCTTCAAATATTGAAACTGACTGTGTAAACCCGCTACAGGTCTTAATAAAAAAAATTAAAAAGAAGTGCCCCAATACTGACCCCTGTGGCACTCAATGGTATACGTCAACCCAATCTGAGAATGTGCCTTAAAGAGAACCCGTCAGGCAAAATAACCCCCCTAAACTAAATATATTTTCATAAAATGCTATTAGAGAGCATTGCCTCTATCCCTCATTGTCCCTCTACATGCCTGTAAACCAAGCATGATGTGTCCGGCTTTATTATGAGTGGGAGTACAGCCACCCCCAGTGCATGACTGACAGCCCGTATAATGGTGTAATGGCTGCTCCAGTGCTGCTGGTGGCCACGCCCCCTGCAGCCTGTGTGTGTATATGGGAGATACAAACAGCTCCAGGCAGCCATGTTTATAGAACAGTCAGGTACATGTGTAGCTGATGTCTGTGTCTCTATATTGGAGGAGGCAGCACCACTTACCGTGCTTTACTATACTTACACACAGAATGAGCATGGAAGGAGGGGAGGTAGGGGGAACAGGGGTGACATCACTGCCTCTGACCATGTGACCAGCCTCATTTACATAATAAAGATGATTTTGCAATGGAATAATGTATGAAATAACAGTAAAAGGCGGGATGGATCCTTGTGACTGCTCCAACAGGTAGAGGTGACAGGACAGTGACACAGACCTGATGACAGGTGTCCTTTAATGACGACCCTCTGTTTTTCTATCACTAAGCCAATTACTTACCAAATACACAGATTTCCCCCTAGTCCCAGCAGTCTCATTTTATATCCAACCTTTATATGCGACACGGTGTCAAATTCCTTTGAAAAGTCCAGATATACAACATCCACAGTCCGAAGGCTGAAACTTATCTCCTGTAGAAACATTAGTCTGACAGGACCGATCTCTCAAACCCATGCTGACACTGGGTTATAAGGTTATGCACAGTGAGAAACTCCAGGATAGCATCTCTAATAAACCCCTCAAAGATCTTCCCCACCACAGAATTAGACTCACAGGTCTTAGTTTCCTGGATCGCTTTTTGATCCTTTTTGTAGTGTTGTGGACCACATTTGCTATGCGCCATTCCTGTGGAACATAACCAGTCCTCAGTGAATCTTCAAATATTAAAAAATAACGGTCTGTCTATCACGGTACATAGTTCATGCAGAACCCAGGGGTATATGCCATCTGGCCCGGTGATTCTATGAAAGTTTCTCCTGGTGCGCAAGGAATTGCAATTATATTTGCGACTACACCACGTGGCCTTGGAGGCTGTGCCAGCGCAATGGGCAGCAATGGCTCGTACTTTCTGAAAAACCTGCCATTTTTATGGGTGGCGCGCCCTCCCAACATGCTTACGCCCTCTCATGTATCTGGCGGGACTGGGGTGTGTGTGTGCCTAACTAAGCACTAAATCTCCCCCATTAGTACTTACCCCCTGCCTCATATAGAGTAGTTAGTGCTAATACCATGTTATATACAGTATTAGGACATTACTAGGGCTTCTACTGCCAGAAAACGAGCTTAGCATCTCTGAAAAACCAAAATTGAGGTTATTTTCCAATACGTGCCATCTCCACACCAAGTGTGTATAGAGGAGTGTAAAAAGGGGTGGCAGCCAGAGCAGAACACACCATCCACCTGAGTATGGTGCCATGAAATTAATGGCCAGAAGATGGAACATTTCACTCAACTGGGAAGGAGCATGATTTTTAGTTCACGTTCAGTGTTGCTCAGTGTGGAAATATTTCTTCTTGTCTTGTGTCTCTTTGTTTATGGAGAACTGTTCACAAATGACATCCACTCTTCCTTGCCAATCACTCCCCTACTAGATGGAAAGTACAGTTCTGTTATTTCATGCTGTATATATTGGAATATGGTAACTATTACTCTGGTGCACCACATTGCTCTATGGTTTTATCCATCTGTATTGGTGTATTGATTTACTATGTAGGAGTGCCACTGGGCTGAGGTAGTATCAACTTCTGCCTTGCATGCCTCAGGTCCTGGGGTTTGAGTCCCAGCCAGTCAACATCTTGCAAAAGTTGGATGGTTCTCTCTGTGTTTGCGTGGGATTCCCTCCGAGGTACTCATTTTCCTCCCACCTCCAACACATAATGTTAGTGTTGTTAGATTATGACCTAACATGGGGACAGGGACCAAGTTGACATGCTTGTGCAGGGCGGTGTAAATTGTGCGCTATATCAAATAAGATTATTATTATATGTGCCATTACCGTGTTTTTTTCTTTTACTGCCATGTGCAGCCAAGTCCTCACTTTAAATCATAATAGCATAATGCAGCATTTACTCTGCCAATTTTTTTATATAATTTATTCTACAGTGTCCCCTACTTAAGACACCTGAAATCACAGACGACCCCTAGTTACAAACGGACCTTGGTGTTAGTATTGTACTGTATTAAGCCTTAGGCTACATTCAAGAGCTATAAACAGTATCAGTGGTGTCTGTAGCTCTATATTAATCCATTGGTTCTTACAACAACCGAAAACAATTTTTACAATCCAATTGACAAATAGACCAAAACATTTTGTCTGGAGACTAATTATTAAAATATACAACTTCCGACTTACATACAATTCTACTTAAGACCAAACCTACAGACGAACCTATCGTGAGGTACTCGGAGACTGCCTGTAATTCATCACATATTGATTCTATTTATATGTTCTCTACATTTCATCTCTATGTTATAAATGTTCATGTGCCCTGCCTCTATACATATGTACTATATAAACTGTACACATGCACCCAGTTTTCTGTCGAAGTTTTCTGTCATTTCTTTATAAGTCAAACTGTTTTGCAAGTATTTAAGGGCAAACCTACCACACCCAATCTACCTAAAGAGTACTCGGTGGTAGGGATCAATAGGACGTGAGATAGCCCTTTTAAGGTCTAATCTTCACTGGTCACACACGGTTTGATACTTTTTTATCTTATATTCCAATTTCCTTATGCGGCTAGATGGGCGTGGAGTAGCCGATCTGAGGTTACACGAGGCGGGCTCACCCTTTCCAGTAGCCCTATTTCCCCTCCTACTCACCATCCTCGTCCGGCGATCCTGCACATCTTGCCAGGAGGGAGAAAAGAAGCTACACTGGGTGGTGGAGTAGCGCCGCCTCGTGAACCTCAGAAGCGCGCTACTCCGCCCATAGCCGCATAAAGGAATTTGAATATAAAGAAATAAAAAAGTTATCGAAACCGGGTGTGGCGTGAAGGATTAGACCCTTAAAAGGGTCTATCCTACGTCCTATGATCCACACTACCACCCGATCTACCTTTATAGGTAGATTCGTTGGTGGTAGTTCCTTAAGAGTGCATCACCACATGTGTGTCGCATGCGACACACGCCACACAACTGTCTGCTCACTAAACATGGGCGTCGTTCCTGGCTCGGTCCCAACAGCCCGACATTATCATGAAAAGTCGACAGAAGCCCGTTGCAAACCCCATTTTAAAGGTGCACTAATTTATTGGTGCACTCGTGACGGACAAGCAGTTTAAGGGGCACCAGATTCATGACGATAGGTGCTCCAAATCATGATACTGGCGCCCCCCTGCACCTACACTGGCAAACTGCACATAGTACAGCACTCATTTTTAGTTAAATGTGGACCATTGTGTATCAACTACGTTGTATGTCCTTATCCTTATCTTAATGATAATAAATAATTAAATCCTATTTATTTGAGTATTAATCACTCTATTTCCTGAAACTGCTCCCTATTATAACTAAATGATTGTTACGATGGGGGGTTTAATAGTCCTTGTTGTCTGTGTGTATAGGGCTTACTGTTCATGGGAAACTCATTTATAAGAGGTCAGCGGCATTGCGGTCGTGTTTTCGTTTTTGGCGCGAATTTCGCCCCTGGATTTGGTGCACCGCGATGGATTTTGGCGCACAGGCGCCTGACATTGCATGCCGAAAAAAGGGGCCCGACCGAATTCGGACACAGTGCAAGAATTTAAGAATGTGGTCGCAAGACACGACTTACAAGCATGGAGAAGGGTGATCGGCGAGACCCTTGCCACGGAGTGCGGGAACTCGCCCGCACGACCTTAGTGATCGTGCAGTAGCCGAATCTCGCCGACACGCACCCGGGAGATCGCGACAGGACCGGGTAAGTAAATCTGCCCCACATTGCTAGTAAGATCATGGGTATAATACCACAGTTATCTTTTACTTTGAAGGGTTTTTAAAACGGTTTCCAATTTTTCATAACAGGCACTGATCAATTTGTAGTGAGGAAATAGTAGAAATGTAAACATTGTTATCTATTTTTATGAAGAATCATATGTCATGTAGTAAGGTATATAAGGCTGCACTGCCCTCCAGGGGGAAGACTTTATGCTTATGACTTGTATACTGAGAATACATTGTAAAAGGAGAGACTACATAACTTACTTTTTGTGAAGTATCGAGCATCGAACCTATCTACTGTACTAGCTTCATTATGAGTAAGATACATGCTTTTTAGTTGAAAGAAACAATTTTAATGAATCATTTACCTATAACATACAAATATTTTTAGGTTCAATGTCAACCATAGTTATATGAATAACACCTTGGGGTTTGGGACAGATAAGTAACTAAACTTTTGAAACAAATCACACTAAATCAACATTGAAACATTTTAAAAGCAAACTTTGTATAACTTTATTAAACGAAAATATTTTTCTCTGTCCTGTTTTTTTGCCATTTCTCTTTCTTCTGCTGTAACGCAGTGTCTATTATCAGCTGCTTCCCTCCCGTGCTTCACATTGACAAATAAGCCAATAGGGATTATAATATACACTACCGGCACTTTATTAGGTACACCATGATAGTGACGGGTTGGACCCCCTTTTGCTTCAGAACTGCCGCAGTCTTAGTGGGCATAGATTTCAAACAAGGTGCTGGACGCATTCCTCAGAGATTTGGTCCATATTGAATGATGGCATCACACCAGTTGCCGCCGATTTGGTGGTGCACATCCATATGTGAATCTCCCGTTCCACCAAAAACATCCCAAAAGATGCTCTATTGGGATTGAGATTGGTGACTATGGAGGCATTGAGTACCAGTGACCGCATTTGTCATGATTCAAGAAAACCAGTTGAGATGATCCAAGCTTTATGACCATTAGCGCATGATCTGCTGGAAAGTAGACAATCAGATGTTGGGTCATTGTGGTCATAAAGTGATGGAAATGGTCAGCAAACAATACTCAGGTAGGCTGTGGCGTTTGTGCAACGTGCTAAATTGGTACCAAGGGCTCAGAGTGCCAAAGAAATATTCCCACACCCATGAACCACCACCAACCAGCCTGAACCCTTGAACAAGGCAGGAGGATCATGCTTTCCATGTGTTTGACGCCAAATTCTGACCTTACCATCGAAGGTCGCGCAGCAATCGAGACTATCAGACCAGGCAAAGTTTTTCCAATCTTTCTACTGCCCAATTCCATGAGCTTGTGCCAATTGTAGCCTAGTTTCCTGATTCTTCAGCTGAAAAGGAGTGGCACCCGGTGTGGCTTCTGCTTGCTGTAGCCATATGCCTCAAAGTTCGAGTACTGTGCATTCAGAGATGCTCTTCTGCCTACCTGTTGGTAACGGGTGGTGATTGAGTCACTGTTGCCTTTCTATCAGCCGAACCCAGGTATGCCCATTTCCTCTGACTCTTCGGCATCAACAAGGCATGTCCGCCACCAGAACTGCCGCACTCACTGGGTTTTTTTCTTTCGGACCATTCTCTGTAAACTTAGGAGATGGCTTGTGCGTGTGCAAAATCCCAGTAGATCAGCAGTTTCTGAAATACTCAGACCAGCCCTCTGGCCAAACACCATGGCCAGTTCAAGGCACTCAAATCACCTTGTTTCCCCATACTGATGCTCGGTTTGAAATGCAGGAGATTGTCTTGACCACAGGTCTACATGCCTAAATCACCAATGATGAGTTGCCGCAGTGATTGGCTGATAGGAATTAAGTGTTCACGAACAGTTGGACAGGCGTACCTAATAAAGTGGGCGGTGAACGTGAGTGTAGGTGTGGTGGTGGTTAGCCCCATTGCCCAAGCTTTCGATTTGGACTGAGCGCGGTGGATTTAACTTGTAAATTGTGTCGCAAGCCAAGCACTTACATTGCACACTGAAGAAGGTGAACTCCGGCGGACCTGAGCGGGGAGGAGACAAATGAAGGGGAAATAAGGCTCACGATCTTAGGAATTGACGGCACAATGCATATCGTCGGACAATGCACTTCTGTGAATCCTCTGCCCGAATTGTAAGAAAATGAGCCCCATTATGTCAGTGCACTAATGTATTGGGGGCCTAGAGAAATACAAATATAGTGGGGGGTCATTTACTAAGAAGACCCGAATCACGTTTTACGAGTTTAACCCCAACTTTCCCGCTTGCACCAATTTTCCCTGAATTGTCCCTGGTTTTGGCGCATGCGACGGATATGTGGGCATCGGTGCCGGAATGCACGCGACGAAATCGGGGGGTGTGGCCATGCGAAAAAGGACGGATTCGGAAAAAAAAAAAAACGCCGCATTTAAAAAAAAGTGTTGCTTGACACGCAATTACCTGCACCCGGCCTGGCTGGTGAACTTAGTGCTTCCGATGTAATTCAGCGCAGCAGCGACCCCCCCACCTAGTGGACATCGGGGGAACTAACTTAGTGAATCGCGGAAGGCCCGAATCATCTCCACTGAGAGCGCGCCGCTAGATCGCGGACAGGACCGGGTAAGTAAATCTCTTGCCCCATTGCATTACTATTGGAAAATTACAGAAATAGTATTGTGAATTGGGCACACTGTGGGGCTGTCAAAGTAATAGGTTACACTATTTGCTTGCACTAGGCGGTACTATGAGACACATTTACTAAGGTGCTCGCGCCAGTTTTTGTAGATTTTGCATGTTCTTACCATGCAAACTGCTTGGAAATGTATTGCACAAAAATTTCTGCCAAGAAATAGGCTTACTGTGCACAGTAACCCCTAGACAGGGGCCACCAAAAAAAAAAAAATGTGCCCTCGTAAGAGAAGTGCAGGGGGGCGCCAGATTCATGAAGAAGGGGCACCACAATCAGGAATTTGCGCACTCTGCACACTACACATCTTAGTAAATGTACTCTATGTGTTACACAAGGGTGACACCTAAATGTGTGGCATTGTATTTTCAGAGCGGGCTATCTTTTTATAGCACTGTTTAGTATTGGGGACTAGAATACAAAGGACCAGAGGACCAAAAATGAGGGGAGGATGAAAAGTGGCAATTTTTAACAAACAAAAGACTTCTGTCTGGGAAGAGACAGACGATTAGGATGCAAAAAATGAAACATTCGGATTCTGGTCTTCGTAGATAGTTTTCGAAGAGGTTACAGGGATTGAGGTCCTGGGTAGAGGGTGACCTTCCCGCAGTCTTCTTACCCTAAGTGACTATACTCGGTGGCCTTGCATTCCGTTTGCCCATGAATGTTTATGACTGATTTTCTTTTATTGTCCAGTTTCTTCCCTTACAAACCTGGTGTTACTCACTCAATGAATACTTTACCACACTCTGTTGTATTCCCTTGTCTGTCAGTTTTGAGGGTTTTGTTTCTATCTTATATCCCCTCTTGTGGGCATTTAAGTGGTTTTGTTCTTACTACATTCTTTTTAATCTTTTCGGATGCGAGTCATGCTATATACTATGGCCCCGATTTATTATAGCGTTTGCACCAGTTTCGTCTTAAAGACAAGTGCAAACTGGCGCACTGTTATGGTATTTATAAAGAGGGTCTGCGACAGTTTTGTGCGTGGCTGGTGCTCTGCATGACAAGACAGAAAAAATGTGCACATAAAGGGTGCTGGTACTGCTTGTCGACAATGCACAGTAATTATGTAGCATGAACAAAGTTCACCAAACAAAATAGGTGCACACTTTCCGAGCCATTGCAGGGGGCTCCTGATTCAAGAAGACGTGCACCAAACTGTCACGAATCTGGTGCAACTCTGCACACCCCACAGGCACACTCCACATAGTACAGGACTGCCGTGTTTTTGATATATGTGCGGCCTATGTCTCTGGCTTCCATTGTACTTTCTGGAATGAACTGGATCAATGTCACAATTCTGTTGCTATTCAATTTGCTGCTTGAATGATTGAATTTTTTCTCCAATAAAGCTATGAACGATAGAAATAGACATCTTATACAGCATGTACACGAATATAAAAGTGTGAGAAAATCCCAAAATGTTGTCCACAGAAAACAAGCACTCAAAACAAAGTTTTGTCTTGTACAAATTCTATTTCGGTTTAGACCACACCATCAGAAACTCCATGGATATGAAGCCAGAATTATCATTCCTGAAAATATCGAGAATTATACAGCCATTCCAAAACAAATACACCATATCCACAAAATTGATCTCTAAATCAGATTACACGACGTGTGCCCGCCATACCACGGCACAACAGGCATATGTCAGCGCCAGGGAGAGGGGGGGGAAGGCGCTGCGATCCGCCCCTCAACATAGGCGATGCACGGCGCCGTATTCGGAGAAAGAAGGACCTGTATTGGGGCATGACGCCCTTGCCGTCTATGGGGGACGTATATAGGGGTATATACACGGCCAATATACGTTCCTCCATACGGTGGTTAGTGTAGAAAATACTAGAAAAAAAACTTTACGCTAGAGTGATGTAGGTGCATAAAAACATAACTTTATTTCAATCACATAACAGAGCACAAAAATGTATGTGATGATACGTTCATTTAAAGTTTGCAGGCATAGACTGTTGAAGAGTTAAAGTTGCAAATGGAATAGTACAGTTAAGATTCACAAAAATATCCATCAATCAAAGAAAGACACCATCACCATCCACAGAAAGCTGGAAACATGTCAAATATCTCTTACCGTGATTCAGACGTTGTGATGGATTTCATAGGAGGACAACAGGGGTTTCCGGGCAATCTCTATCCCTAAGCAACACCAACAGCTCCCGCCCTTACAAGGGCAGTTCCACATAATTACCTACAAAGCAAGAATTGGCCCCCATGCATATCCACCAATATTTATGACGCGTTTTCTCTGTCAATCTTTTGCCAATGAAGTTTATGGGTTGAGGCACATAAAGAGACAGTGCGCGTTCTTGAACATTAGGTAATTGAAAACGCAGGTGGCGCTTGCTGAAGGCTTAAAGGCCCCATTCCGCAAACAAAGGTCAAAGATATTCAACAAGCTATGAAAACATCAAGAGACAGTTCCAATCTACAAACTGGAAGAAATCACAGGAAATTCCACCAGAGAAACTAGCATAGAAACTGCAAAAAATATAGAGCAAGATTCGGCATTGGACAGACTTCAGTTGCCCATGCCTAAAATTATTCCATGATAGAGTGGCTCCCTCAGTGATGCATTCACCTTACCGTATGGGGGACATATGTACAGCCGCAAGCTGCGTCAGGGTGAATGATGGCGTTTAAACAGAAGGTCCAACAGTAGTAGAGGGTAAAGGCTCCACAGTAAAGATTAATTTTTGGATACACAAGGACATCTTAACTGTGCCTCAAGAATCCCAATGTATCCCTTTCATGTTGTTTTATTGGAGATAACTAATTGACCCTTTGGTTTTACTGTTTCCTTGTGGGTGGTGCTAAGACACGTATCATAAAACATTGGCAGTCTAATGAGATATATACTTATTGGGGAATGTAATGTGTGTGGTAAAAAGTGCATTCATGACCGAAGAAACACCCAGGATCAAGGTCGTACCACGGGGTCGGGGTCTACCAGCATCAACAATCAGGGCAGACGCCCCATTGTGTTCTGCTTGTGTAGGTCCAAAAGTTCATGTATGGAGGGCTAACCGATTTCGCAGAATTTCCTTTGTGCCGAGGGGACGACTTGCCCCAAAGCTAGACACTGTAATTGCAGTGGTCTAAAACATAACCCAGACACCATAATACCCGCCGTCATGATTACTTCTTGAACAAACATTCTTCTAAATTAAAACAGAGGAAAACAAGATCAAGTAAGACAATTGCTCTATGGTCAAATTCTGACAGGTATATTAGATAAATCTGCTTTCCATGTTTTAAACTACAAATTATGTTTCGTAATGCAATTACGAGATATTTCCCTAACATTGACAAACATTCACTGACAGTATCATTACCTAATCAGTATACTTCATCATTATCACTTTATAAAATATTTTAAAGTGAACTTTCCAGTATAAAATAAAGGTAAAGCTTACAAACAGATATCTCCGACAATGATAAATTGAAAATCTTAATTTCAATCCATTAAAGCAGAAATAACAAAGTCAATCTGACGCATTTCAGGCTACACACACGTTGTTGCCCTTAGTCATCATGCATTGTACATGCTTACTTAAAATGCTCCAGAGTGCTTTGTATTTTTAGCACATACAGATAACCTTATGAGTGATTCTAGTGTTGTTTACACATGATTAATTTTTTAGGAATAACAATAAAAGGTAAGTTTTTTACTGAACCCTCAACTTCATACCATTCTTACACTTCTTTTTTTTTGGTTTATACTTCACAAATGCAGTCAATACAAACCATATACTTGGCCTGATCCACAGAGCTGTGCGCAACATGTACAGAGAGTCTCTGCATTAACGCACATGTGATGCAAAGGACTATTGCACGGGGGATGATTTAGACTTACGCTTGGTCCTGAGACCTGTATGAGTATTATAGCTCCTACAAGCCGAAATTCACTTTACCATATGAACTTAGAATCCAGCTTCTAGCGTAATGGCAGGATTTGTTCTTTCTGCAGTTCAGGACCTTGGGAGACCTCAAATGAAATGACTCATTACATGTGTAAGAGAGATGAACAGATGTCGGAGGATTTCGTGGGTTAAGTCTTATCAGTATAAGATCTGGTGGATCAATCGACATGGCCACATGAGCCCCTATACGGCTTTGGCCCGGGCTACAACCCAAACCACCTATATTATTAATCCAACTTGATTGGTGAACATGAAGTTACGTGAATGAGGACCTTACTTGACAAGACAACAAGTTGCAATGTGAGGCTAGAATAATACTATGATGCACCAAATTTAAAAGGAAATATACATCAAATTGAGATGATAAACAGGGACACTTATCAGAGAGTAGGCTAGTTGTGGGCTTATCAGCACGGAGCTGAAAGAGATAGATGGAGTGTGGCATGGGGCAATGCTCGACTGGCTGGCTTCCCAGTCAATCTCAGCTGCAAGGGCGATATAACAGACCCCGTGTTATGCGATCCAGCGGGTGATCCCATTCACTGAGGACCACCACAATCGGCAAAATCACAGGCAGGAACTTGCTTATCACCAGGAACACCCTTTACAGTCCTGGATACCTAGATCGTGTATTAAGTTCTTAAATGACAAAGAATTGTGTTGATGCTTTTAGGGGCCAGGTTATGTGTTGACCAAAAACTGTTACCCCATTAGTTCCCCAACTACAGTGGAAAGATAGCACAATTAAACGTACACGTATAGTAATTTTGCCAATTGGTCTGTGCTTTGGGTTATGCTGGAATCAAAACAACGTAATTTATCATTTTCAACACATTGATCCTTTTGTAGTAGAACTGTTTCAGTTTTTTCTGTATTTTTTTAATATAACATACAAAAAATGGCACTGAATAGCCGCCCCTCCAAACTCTCCAAAGGGAGAGAGAAAGTTTAAAATCAGAAGGAAAAGTTCAAATAGAATAGAGAGGAAAGCAGCAATTAAGCGAGGTGCGATGGCAGTGAGAGCACAGTATACAGATATAACGTTATATATAGTCAACAAAAGCAAGAAACAAAGTCCAGGAACCACATACTGAAGTAGAGCCTGAAATGGGATACAAAAAAAGAATCAATGAAAGGTCAGTCCACAATACCTATCACATACGATTGTTACAACCACAGTTATACAATTGACCCACTGGGCCCTATTATTAGTGGCCCTCCCTTAAAGGGAACCTGTCAGTCGTAACCACACCAGTATAGTTGTGAAGCAGCTGAACACACTTCCAGATCATGGTTTCTATGAACCAGTTGTGGGTGGCATTAGTCAGAAAATCAACATTTGAAGGATATGTAAATTTGGCATGTTATAAAGTCAAGGAGGCGAGAAATTCAACATGAAGGCCAGCTCTCTGTCACTCAGAAAGCCCCTTCTCTGTAATGTAATAGTCAGTATCCAGGAATCATAACCAGATCTCCATTGAAGTCTGATGCATGCTGGTCACAGAGGGGAGGCCGTTTCGAGAGCTCCCCCATTCTGTGAAGTCGTGGGTGTGAATCTCTCCTCCTTGAATCTTATACAACCAATTTATAAATCCACTTCAAAGTAATTTCTGGATGATGTGCCACGGACACTGAGTCAAAAAAGAAACAAAAAATAGAAGGTGTACTCGGCGTTCAACGAATAGGTATGCGGGGGTAGTGGTTGTTAGGCCAATAGCTGATGACAGGTTCCCTTTAAAGGGGTATTCCAGGAAATCAGCATAATTCATATACAATGGGCACTCAAATATAAAGAATGTGTAATTAGTTGTGTATTACAAAATTTTGCTCCCCTAGCAGAAAATGCTGATACATAGACGTAATGAAGAGAAAAATAAAAATGTTACACGGCCTTAATCAGTCCGTAGATTTTTTTTTCCTCCGGCGGTCCGTTGGCAGAGCATAATACAGACAGAGACAGAAAGATGGCGCTGCTGGTCACATGTCACATCAATGTCCTGCACTGCCTGGGCACAGGTCATGTGATCACCAATCTACGTTTGGTGTAGTCGGTCTGGTTGCAGTGCAGCCAGTATGGTCAGTGTTGTTGGTGAGGCAAGTTTGCAACATCATTACCAGGAACAGAGCAAGAAAACACTATAAATCAGCGATGGGAGCAGGCATAAGATGGTAGGAGGAGTTACTGAGAACTAAAGGATCATGGACTTGTGTGTTACAGTGGCAGCCCATCTTATGATAACTCACTTAATTTAGAGAGGCCTAAATTTTGTTAATCAGAAAATCTCAAAACTATTGAAAGCTCCATTTTGTGACTAATGGACATTGGAGTATGGTTGTATCATTTATTAGTATCATCACGGTTTGGGGTTTTTGGTCAGCACGTTCATATACCGCGGAATACCCCTTTAAGTGTGACTCATTATGGAGATCTTTCCTTGAAAATAATATAATCCCACAGACAGATGTTATAGAGCAAGCAAGAGAGGGGGATTTAAGCAGCTTTAGACTATTGAGTTCGTCTGTGAAACAGGGACTGTACTGGGTCCTGCTTCATGGACCGAAAACCCATTACTGTGGAACAGGGAATTCTCAGCACCCAGTTGATATGTAATGCACAGTTAGATTCCCCAATATTCAGCCAGAGCGGCACCAAAACATTCAGTATGGCACCTCTATTTAGCAGGGAAAGCAGGGACGTCTGTTGATTCAGTATTTAATACCGCCCCAGTCCATGGTGCATGTTACCAACACTTGCAGGAGTGAAGCTGCCCAAATAGTTTGCATTGGAAAAGTCATTCTAAGCTCAGTCATCCTACCCTTCAAAATCTACAGATATGGACGTTAACTTATCAGTTAAAAATCCCATTGGACACATGTAATGTGAATTGTGTAATGCGTTTGGTGAGAGTTAGGCAGGTATCCGCCACAGTAGTGATGTAATGATGTGATGGGTCATTGCAAGTTGATATAGAGGTCATGAGTACAGGAAAGGGGGAGGAGATAACGCTGTGACATCATTCTATTTCAGTAGTGATGTAACTGAGGGTCAGTGTTATCTATATAGAGGTCATTGTACAGAAAGAGGAGGAGAGATTAGCTGGGACATCATCTATTGTCACTAGTGATGAGATGAGGGTCATAGTGTTATCTATATAGAGGTCCATTGTACATCGAGGGGAGGAGATACAAGCGTGTGACATACTTTATTGTCAGTAGTGAGTAATGATGGGCAGGTGATCTATATAGAGGTTCATGTACAGGGGGAGGAGGGGACAGGGTGTGTGACATCATCTATGTACAGTAGTGATGTAATGATGGTCAGTGTTATCATAGAGTCATTATGTAGGGAGGAGGAGTAAGCTGGACATCATTGTCAGTGGAGAGGAGAAAGGTAGGTCAATCCCCTCCAGCCTAAACTTATTAAGCCCCCCCTGGGGCTGAAATCCCGATAAAATTAATTCATATATCTATCTATCACTGTTCGTGAGTAATGAACCTCCGCATGCGCTTGTGATTCTTCTTGTATACACTAAATCTGTCTTAATACTAACTCATCGCCCAGGCGTGCAAACTCAGGTGGCATCAGAGCACTCTTTTGGCCACCCAAGCACTCAACATAGAATTAAAAAGAATATATGGGACCAGTGCCAGGAGGACGTGAGAACATGTCCTGACTCAGGTGCTATTCTTGATTGCTTTGAAATGCAGGAAGGAGAAACATGTGTAATAAAGGGCAGAATTATCTTCAGAGCTCCTTAGGGCCCCTTGTTTCTGCCTGTACAGGTGGACCATACCAAGATGCTACATTAGTCCAAATTTGCCCTTTCTTCTTTCAACTGTTTTGTTGTCCTCAAGAGGCCGATAGATTGAAGGTTGTGGTAGAACAGGGAGCAATAAAATTATTACTTAAACGGGCATTGCATACTCGTGATTGCTGGCTTTGTGGGGGTGGACCACCCTGGAATCATGGAATGAGATTCATCTATGTGATAATCGTACGGAATTGGGGCACCAGGTTCTCAAAGTAAGGAGGGAGAGTCTAGACATTACACGGTAACTAGGGTGACAGTGATAACTCGGACCTGATCCTGACAGGGGGGGGCAGGATGATCAAACTGCTATCCCCTGTCTGTCTTGGACATAATTATGTCAGGTCAGAGGATGTAATGAGGTAGGTGTTGCTGTTATCTATATAGACAGGTCATTGTACAGGGAGGTAGGGGAGCTAAGCACTGGGACATCTCTAGGTCTTAGTGATGTAAATGGGTCAGTGTATCTGGTATAGAGGTCACTCTACAGGGAGGGGGAGGAGATAAGCTGTGACCTATCTATGTCAGTTAGTGTGGAAAGATGGGTCAGCGTTATCTATATAGAGGTCATTGAACAGGGATGGGGGAGGGAAGATAAGCTGTACATATCTATTGTCAGCTAGTGATCGGGAAGGGAGGGCTGGGAGAGGCGTATGTTATATATGAGGATCTGAATTAAAGGTTGAGGCGCGGAGGAGATGAGCTGGTGAATATTAGATGTCAGTAGTGATGGTAATGAGGGGTCAATGTTATCATATTAGAGGTGGCTTTATACATAAAAACGTGCAACTATAGAGATACCTGGCCCGTTAAGGCGGGAACAAGCACAGGCCATAGTGAGGCGCAAGCTGGAGAAATAATTGCACTTCCTGGCGAGCTCGTTCGCAAAAGTATTGCATCAATTTCAGGGCATTGTGTGTCAGGAAAACTGGCATTATAAGTCATGATTGTCCCCCATGAGGAAGGAAGTTCTGATATGGCCCCCTGATTTCAAATCAATAGGTTTTGAGCGACAGGTTAGGTACGCAAGGTGCCTTGAACACACCACCGCCGTAAACACTTTTCACAGTACAATAGATATAAAGGACTAAAATATAAGACCTGGCAGTTAGAGAGTTAACTCGTGTTGGCCTATGGTCTAACGTAGTGTCATGTATTTGTTGCTGCACTGCGCCAGTATGATTGTTTGACTAACATGCACATTGTTTTATATTTCGCATCTTTACTTTTGGTTATTTAAGGTTAATGGAGAGAATGGACGAGTGCGATGTACGTCCGGAGACTGGTCACACGGACATTAAACCAAAGCGTGTGTGGGGATAAGCGTGTCGAGAGGGTGACATTTTAACTTATATGACAGTAGAAGAAATAGTCAAACAAGATGATACGTAGTGAAGGGTATATAGGGTCAAAGGAGGATTATAGGGCAAACCAGTATATGGAGGGACCATATTGATGATATATCTTTTTAACTTACATATTTATTAATAATATAAGGGGCCTTTATTTTTTTCAAATATAGACGCCATAATATCCTCAGATCATACGGGACATATACAACAAAATGAGACTTCAGAAGCAATAAAATGGCCAAGTAATACAATAGGGGATGAGGGGCCATCACAGAGCTTACAATCATAAACTGGCAAAGTTTAGTTTCTAACTAACTTTGACAGTTTGGCTTGACGAAGAGAACTCATTACAAGGTTGGGTCCAGTGTTTGGCTAAACAAACCTAACAGTGATTCCATGGCCGGGTGTAGCTTCAGTTGTTGGTATTGCGCCAGTTTTCTGATGCAGGTTTAAAAGTAAATGGGGCACATTTACTTACCCGGGTTCTTCGAGGGATCACCCGAGGGGTTGTCTGACGAGGATTCAGTCGGCCGCGATTCAACCAGATGTGGGCCCGACCCTGCATGTGTCGCTTTCCGCTCAGGTCCACCGGAGTTCACCCGTTCTTCCCGCTGGATGTGAGTGCATTTCGTCTTGCGACACAATTTGGATTTTTAAATCCTGTGCTTAGTCCCGATCAGTAGTGTTGTCCGCCGGACACCCCCCCGATTTGTGTCCATGAAAGTCAGCGCGATTTGCAAAATTCAATCGCATGCCACCAAAACATCCCTGTAAATGTGGAGGCAAAATGTTCAATTGTAGGGAAAACTGATGGAAATGTGTTCCGTGGACCCTTAGTAAACGTGCCTCATGTGTCTGGTAATGGATTGTCGAAATAATTTGAGCCCGAATTTTGATGTGTTTAGAGTAAAAAAGGGTCAAGGTTGCCTTCAAGCACAAGAAAAAGTTCCTTGAGGGAAATCAACACCAAAAAAATCAAAACACAAAAAACACCTAACTAGAAAATACTCACCTCTGCTCGTGTTTACATTGCTCCCACCGCTAGTCTGGACACAACGGGATACCTATGTCGGTGCGGGGACCATATGTAGCACGCAGGCTGCCTAATTTGCACAAGACGTTATATCACATAATATTCCCCAGCAATATTTATTAAAGCATACTCTAGTTCATTTTTCAGATTGCTTTGCCCTGCACCATTTCTGTCAGACTTTGCACATTCGTGCAAACTGTTGGCAGTGTATAATTTACGGGAACTACCACCATGAATTTACTGTAAAGGTTTAGAACAGGTGATAGGTGGATGTTTGGGATGTGAGGATAGCCCTTTTTTGGAGTAATCCTCACGTCTCTGTATCTTTTGAAATCTTTATTGCCCTAATAAGTTACATTTTGTAAAGCGGTATGCGTTAGGTAGTGGTGGTAGGTTCCCAAGAAGTGTCCGAGACACATTGTGTGACAGTAACACAACTGTGGTGAACGGGACAAATACCAAACGCGACACAAATTCTACACTGAAATGGGCGCTCCGATGCCAGTCAACTGTGTGCCACATTTAACGTGCAAAGTCAACAGTAGTGTATAACACGCGCAATATTACAGGGGCACAAAAAAATGGTTGCATGTGGTTGGAGCAGTGCAGGAAGCGCGGATCATGAAGAAAGTGGTACACAAGAATCCTGAGGAATCTAGTGCCCCTGACCACTACACAGCAAACTCGACCTAGTACATACAGTTTATGTTTTTAGTAAATGTGGGCAATGAAAATAAAATTAATTTAGTATCCATAATGTATGTTGACCCAAAACATTAAAGAATATAGACATTGGAAAGTGCAAGGAGGAAGCTGTTAAAATCATTTTAGAAAATGATTGTCAAAAGAGGAATGTCAGTTTGCACCACCCTTGACATTTTTTTTTCCCAGCTTATCAGTACCAATGTACAGAGATCCTAAAATGGTAACACTTGAAAGTACCATTTGTTCAGCAGAAAGCAAGCCCTCATCCAGTATCTTAAGGAAAAACAAAAAAAGTTATAGCGGGAAGTGGGAAGTCAAAACAGACATGCAAAATGGGCACACTACTGAACTCTATGCTTCCTTATTTGGGTTTTAATTTTTTTCTTGAAGCGTTCCGCACTGGAACCGAATTACTTTTCAATGTGAGGTGTTTACATTTTGAGTTTTACATACCTGTCTCTTATAATTCTTATGTTTTGGTAAACCCAGTCGTTTTTTCAGATAATTTCCCTTAGAGTGGTCACACATGAGAGCATTGTCTTCAAGGCTCTGGTGGATTATACGGTAGGCACAGTTAGTGTATCTTTGCGCAGTCGTATTGCCCTTTTATCCACTACTCTGTAGCTTTGTTATGGGGTAGATAGAAGGATGCTATTATTCCCGATGCACGGTAACAAACTGCACAGTTTATTCTTTTTTCAAAAGATGAAGTATCTGAGCGTGTATCCGGGGAGCCCTCTGTCACACAATCTAAAAGACACAAAGTTGTTGTGTGTACCGCGGATGAATGTTACATAAAACATGAGGTTTTAGGGTGACTGAAAAAAAAAAACAAGATGCAGGAAATGCGGGCTCTTGCAGTTCATATGGTATGATGTGTGCTTTAAGGCGCTGAGAGCTGAGAAGTCTCTACTGTGGAGGGGATGAATGAACAAAACTGTAACAGCGGTGTGATTACTTTGTTCTCTCATTGTGAGACTGGTTGCTATGAAAAGCCCTACGATGCCGCTCGCGCTTATATTTCAGGAGGACTAACGTGACATCCTTCTCAGGCGATGTTCACCTTATTAAGAATATAAAAGATAAAAAAAGACATATAAAAGTTGAACAAAAAAAAGGCAATATGTTATTTCTTTACCAGTTCATGCTTGTCCGTATTGTAGGTGGTAAGGATACACCAAGGCAGTTTGTCTCTTAAAGGGCGCAATATCAGCAGAGAATTGATCTATAAACCATACCAGTATGTTGGTAGTAGATAAGTACCTTACAGCTCATGTTTCTTGTGGGCATTATCTAGAAAAATTAACTTCAAAGTGCGGAAAATATTGTTAAATCATGGAGGCGGAGAGGAGCACCAAGTCAAGCTCCCACTCATCAATGCCCCCTAGCTGATGAGTGACATCATCAACTGTTTCAGGAGAGGTGGAACTATGAGCTACGCGAAGAAGAGAGAGAAAGGTTTTAGGCCAGGTGAGCTGGACTTTAGCGCTAATTTCCACCTCCCTCACTTATACAACTATTTAAACTCATTTAAAAAGAAGAGTTTGTAGATGGATGCCACTACACTGGGTCATGAAGAAACATATCTGTAAACATGTTTATTGCTTGACAACACACTGGCAGTAGTATCAAACCCATGTTCTGCTGACAAGTTCCTTTAAATGCAGTACTATTTGTAACCTTAAAGGAGATATATCACCAGATCAAGGATTGTAAAACCCAGCACACTGAATACTGGTGCTTGTGTGCTCCCTCTGGCATGAATAATCTTTTTTAGCCTCTTATGCCCGGGGTTTTGCAAAAAAAGGCTTTTAAAAATTCTGCATATTAACCTCAGGGCTCCAGGGCTCCATTGGTGTTAATGGAGCCTTGAGTCCCTACATGCGTCTAATTAGCATTAAATAAAGTTTTTTTTCATGAAAAAACGGGAAGACTATGAAGCTAAAATAATAGGGATCCTGCAAGGTAGGGGGCATATAAACGGCATGTCTGTGTGTTTGGTTACAATCCAGACCTGGTGGTAGTTGTCCTTAAACTCAGTTCGACCTCACTATATTTGAGAATATTACTAATGTATACAACTATAATACCAACGGGGCAGTCTTTATCATAGCCCTATTCAGTCGATCCAAGACCTCTGTAAGACCAGGGAAGTACCAGTGTTAGACATTCACTGTTGGTAGAGAGGGATGGAAGAAGGGACTCCTGGAATTCTGTGCACCAAAACTGAAAATTTTTGGCTTCAACTGGTTTAAATATAGAGTTTCAATACACAGATGTGTCAAAGAATTAAGTCATCTGCACTTCAAAATCAGCCTTTACTTCTGGCCACGGCTATGTTTTATATGCTGCCACACACACATGCCACCAAACCTGCGGCCAATCTGTCATACCTACATTCTGACAGACTGCTACCAATGGTCTTGTTACGCTGCTGGGCCTCACCATTGCACATGGCCAATGTGACGGGGCATTCTGTCATCTGCCTGAAGTCACCACCGGGAACAACTCGACAGTCTGTTATCATAAGCACTAGACCTGCCCTTGAATAGCTCTTTACTGAGCCCTAAATCCAAACCCTTATATTCTTCAACACTCAATGCTTTTTGTTGCTAATTGGGGGCAGTCTTCCAAATCTGACTCAACTTTTCCAGCAATTCTATTTTCACAACACTTTTTGGCACAAAAATTAGACCAACAAAAGCAAGTCTAACAACTTCTAAACCTAAACCTTATGAATGTGTTTGAACATTTCGGACGCTTGTCCTTCTTATAGTGTGCCAAATATATTAAAGTATACAAATGTAGTATAGTTATAAACAACTTCTGCCTAACTCTGCACTAGCAAAAAAAAATAGGGCAATTCTCTAATTTTTACTTATCTACAGGTGTTTAGCAGCTAGCAGACGTCAACCTCAACCTAGGCTAATTCATTTGCCACACTTTCTGGTCTGATGGGAAAACTGTGTAGTAAAGCTAGAGAAGAACAGGAGGTTGTTGAAGAGGGGTTTTGTAGGGACTGTAGTAATGTCATAAGCATGGACATATAACTGATGTCTGCCATGATTGAAAGTCCTTAGTTTTCTGCAAAAGACATTCAGTGATGTCACACGGCTGTGACTCTTCACATGCTCACATGACCAACTACAAGCATGCTGTCATGTTCTGGCCTCATTGCCCTGGTGAGTCACAACTTGGAAGTGCCAACCCAAATCAGGAATCGCCTGAATATGAATCTAATGGTGAAATACCGTATATACTCAAGTATAAGTGAGTTTTTCAGCACCAAAAATGCTGATGAAAAAATCACACTCGAAGTAATCGATTAAAAATAAAACTTTACAAGTCTTAAAACTCACCTTTCCAGAGCCCCCCGCAGGAATTCGTTGATCCGTTGTGCGCGGCGCCAGTCTGTGCGATGGCACAGGCATCTGCTGTCAGATGCAAGAGTATTGTGGAGGTCTGCTGGATGCGATATACTATGTGGGCTTGCTGCTATATACTGTGGGGGCCGGCTATATAGTGTGGGGGCTGGCTTGCCTATTAATGGGGAGGCCTTTTACACACTTGCCTTCAGGTGGAATCGAAGTCAATAGTCAAATAGGTTTCCTAGTTTAGTGGGGTAACATTGGGGGCCTCGGCTTAGTCGTGTCGGCTTGCTATATTCCGAGTATATACGGATATAACGTGAGTAGTATATCAGAGATATATCTCAGGCAGGAAGAAGTCAACGGATGTGTGCTAAAACTATTTTTGTCAGTAACTTTACAAGACGCTACAATATACAATCAAAGGCAAATCTCTGCTAAAATCAGAAGCATAAAAAAACAACAAACTAGGCCAAACATAATGAAATGCCCCCCCCTTGTTTTCATACCTCTGAAAATATAATTCATTGGATTAAGAAGATTGAGAGGACTTGTTGACTGTGTGGACTTTGAAGAGGGGTCCTTACTTAGGTTTACTAGTACTTCTAATGAGATCTTTAGAGATCACTAAAACCAACCAAAGGGATTTCTTCGTTTTGTTCGCTATTTTGCATAGAATAATAAAAGAAAACCTGGATTGCATTGGATCTCTTTATTGTTGTTATAATACTAGTTATGATAGTACATTTATAATCATTTTCTTTATACTCTGGATCTGTTAATAAGTCATCGATCTCCGAGGAGGCGTTACATTCCGGGGATATATACATACAACTTATTAAAATGGTTTGAATTATAGATAAAAAAACGTCAAAAAACAAATATTATTTGACGATTGACCTAATGCATTGTCCCAAACGTCATGGAGCGATTCTAATACATGTGATAAATCTACAAGTAATTATACAACAGTACAGGAAGGACAATGCTCTTATGGAAAAAGCCAAATACGGCGACAAGTCGAAGGGTCGTAAGGGATCCCAACTGACCTGTTCCAACTGCCAGGGGCTAAATAATCAGTGCCTTATAGATGGAAATAGCCCAGGCGTGACTGCAGCGAGCAAAAAATGAAAAAAATACACACATTCGACACTCTAGTTTTACCATAATTAGCAATTGGATTGCTTTGTACTTGACGGAACATTCATTCCCAGCATTTGTTATTCACTGATGTCCTTTTTTTCCCCTTTTAAGGTGTTGGGGGGGGGACTTCGTATGAGGGAGGACGTAGACAAGATTACAGGACATCACTAATGCGACCGGGTTTGAGAGGTGGAAGGGACCTGAGAACGTTACATTCGCAAAATAAAAGATGGGTGGTGAATCTGGCAACATGGAGCTTAGTTGTACTTGTTATAAAGTATCTATAATTAAGCGGAAATTCATATAATGTCAACACAGTGATGTAAGCTAAAGGATAATACCACAGTGAGTAAACACGTACAGGGAGACTACACACAGTGATGTCACGTAAAGGGATTAATACACACCGTGATGTCATCAGTACAGGATCAATACCACTACGTAAGGTCACAGCAGTCAGGACTCTAATAACACATGTGATGTCCACCGGACCGGGAAGACAACAGTGATGTCACATTACAGCGAAATAATTACAACACCCGTGATTTCACAGTACAGGAATACCCCCAGGCATGTCCAGCTCCAGGGTTAATACACACCAGTGAACTATCCCGGGCAACGCCAGGAGCTACAGCTAGTAAAGTATATAGAGTAAGATTTATTACCACTTCATAGTATCAAAGTAAAGTATATAGGCCGGAAAAGACGCAAGTCCAAGTCCAACCTTTACGAATTAAATAAATGTTTTATCCCCATGCCCCGTGATAATTTTTTTTTCTCCAGAAAGGCATCCAGGCCTCTCTTGAACATGTTCCTAGACAATCTCACTACCATATGGCATATCACAATGTTTTGTATACGTTTTTGGGTCAAACAGCTGGAGCGAATACATATGTATGTTTTGCCTTTTATGGCTTATGTATCCCAAATGTCTATCCTTGTTTTCCTTATACTGCTCGCCTCCAAATTAGCCAACCTTTCTTTGGTGACTGGACTCGGAGTCGGAATGAGTATTCCTGCTCATGTTATGGTTAAATCATTATCTATTGTACCAGTTAACTACATGTGTCAGTACAAATGGAAATTTACTAGCTGGAGATAAATGGACTCCTTTCTTCCAATCCCAACCTCCGTGGGTTTCACGGGTGTGCCCCTTGTCCTGTCATGCTCCTTGCCATGCCGGAGCTTAAAGTGTGTCCGCCATTCTGAACAATAAAAAACTAAAATAGATAATTCTGCTCCAGATGTCCCTGGGAATCATTCCTCAAAGTATTTTGCCTTTCGGTCCTCATTTAGTACCTCTTTTGGCCCATAGCAACCAGGGTTTCCAGCTCTCAAAAACCTACAATCAGCAAGATGGAGGGCTGGAC
This sequence comes from Engystomops pustulosus, assembly GCA_019512145.1. Lineage (NCBI taxonomy): Eukaryota > Metazoa > Chordata > Amphibia > Anura > Leptodactylidae > Engystomops > Engystomops pustulosus. Next base: position 244,626,605 of record CM033642.1, on the reverse strand, counting down.
TTCCTCCTGTCACCTCATCACAAGCGCCTGCTGCTGACCAATGACACCAGATCTATCTATCTACATCCTATCTTATATCTATATCTCCTATCTATGTCTCTATCTATCCAGGGCTGGATTATAGGCGGGGCTCGAGCCCGGGGCCCCCACCATCTTTCCCCCCCAGATCACGCTCCCCCGGGCCCTTCCTCTTCAGCCGCAGTATATACTGTATATGTGTATGTATGCATCTACTGTGTATATGTGTATATAATGTATTTATATGTATATACTGTGTATAGTTGCATATACTGTATTTATACACGCATATATATGTGCACATTTAAATATATATATATATTTATGTTTATATGCTGAACGTGTGTGTGTTTCCCGTATGTGTGTGAAAATGCTGTATATACTGAATGTGTGTGTATTTGCTGAATGTGTGTATATTCTGTATGTATATGCAGCATGTGTGTATATGGTGTTTTTATACTGCATGTATGTGTATATATGGTCAGTGTATACTGTATGTGTATATTATATATATATATATATATATATATATATATATATACACACACACACACACACACACACATATATTTATATATATACACATAGTATATAATGTGTATGCAGTATGTGTGATGTGTTTACTGTATGTGTGTATATCATAGTATCATAGTATATAAGGCTGGAAAAAGACGCAAGTCCATCAAGTCCAACCTTTAAGAATTAAATAAATGTTTTATCCCCATAACCGTGATATTTTTGCTCTCCAGAAAGGCATCCAGGCCTCTCTTGAACATATACATAGAGTCCGCCATAACAACCTCCTGCGGCAGAGCGTTCCATAGTCTCACTGCTCTTACAGTAAAGAAGCTTTGTCTATGTTGATGGTACAATCCCCCCTCCTCTAGGCGTAGAGGATGCCCCCTTGTCCTGGTCATAGGCCTAGGTAGAAAAAGATCTTTGGAGAGATCCTTGTACTGTCCGTTCAGGTATTTGTACATTGTAATGAGGTCTCCCCTGAGTCGTCTTTTTTCTAAACTGAATAATCCCAAATTTTGTAATCTGTCAGTGTATTCTAGTTCCCCCATTCCCCTAATAATCCTGGTTGCTCTCCTCTGCCCCCGTTCCAGCTCTACTATATCCTTTTTATACAATGGTGCCCAAAACTGTACACAATATTCCATGTGTATTATTATAAAATGTGCTGTACCGCCAGGTTTGTGCTCACATTATTACCGTAACCCAAACGGTTCCGTTGAAAAATATAAATTCCCCCGCAGTAAAACAATCCATGTACCACATCAAAAAACTGAAAAATAGTAATTTGTATGTGATCTGATGATAAGGACTGGTCAACTGTTATAGATTTGTACCAGCAAACCCCTTTAAGGAATTTTTCAGGACTTAAAGGGAACCCGTCAGGCAAAATAACCCCCCTAAACTAAATATATTTTCATAAACTGCCATTAGAAAGCATTGTCCCTTTACATGCCTATATACCTAAGCAATGAGGTCCTAAAGCTGTATGCAAATGACCTGTGAAATGTCCAATGAGTCATTAGCATATTCAAGCTGTCCAGCTTATTCATGAGTGGGAGATACAGCCACACCCCCAGTGCATGACTGACAGCCTGTATAATGGTGTAATGGCTGCTCCATGTGCTTCCTGGATGCAGCCATGTTATAGCAGAACATGTCCGGTACTTGTGTAGCTGATGTCTGTGTCTCTGTGTATTAGGAGGATGCAGCATGTCAGCAGATGCAGCACACACACTAGCCATGCTTTACTATACATTACACACAGACTACCAGGGATTGTATAAGGGCCAAAAAATATGTCTTATCATGAGAATCAATTCCTCTCTTGATACATCCCATAATCTTATTTGCTTTAGCAGCAGCTACTGGCTCTGGTCACTAAAAGTAAGTTACATCCACCAATACCCCCAAGTCCTTTTCTGCTCCAGCTTACCAAGTAATTGACTGTTTAGAACATAATTATACTTTTTGTTTCCGACACCAAGTGCATAACTTTACATTATCTATACATTAAACCTCATCAACCATTTTCTCTGCACTACTCAAGCTTCCACAGATCCCTCTGTAATGCAAACTATTGACCTCAGTATTTATTATTTACACAGCTTAGTATCATCTTCAAATATTGAAACTTGACTGTGTAAACCCGCTACAGGTCATATAAAAAATTAAAAAGAGTGGCCCAATACTGACCCCTGTGGCACTCAACTGGAACGTCAACCCCAATCTGGAATGTGCCATTAAAGAGAACCCGTCAGGCAAAATAACCCCTAAACTAATATATTTTCATAAAATGCATTAGAGAGCATTGCCTCTATCCCTCATTGTCCCTCTACATGCCTGTAAACTAAGCAATGAGTGTCCGGCTTATTATGGTGGGAGGTACAGCCACACCCCAGTGCATGACTGACAGTCCGGTATAATGTGTGAATGGCTGCTCCATGTGCTTGCTGGGGCCACGCCCCCTGCAGCTGTGTGTGTGATATAGGAGAGATACAACAGCTCCAGGCAGCCATGTTATAGCAGAACATGTCAGGTACATGTGTAGCTGATGTCTGTGTCTCTATGTATTAGGAGGAGGCAGCACCACTTACCGTGCTTTACTATACATTACACACAGACATGAGCAGGGAAGGAGAGGGGAGGGGGAACAGGGGTGACATCACTGCCTCTGACCATGTGACCAGCCTCATTTACATAATCAAGATGATTTGCAAGAAAATGATTAATGTATGAATTGACTAGATAAAGGCTGGGATGGGATCCTTGTGAGCTGCTCCAACAGGTAGAGGTGACAGGACAAGTGACACAGACCTGATGACAGGTGTCCTTTAATGACGACCCTCTGTTTTCTATCACTAAGCCAATTACTTACCCAAATACACAGATTTCCCCCTAGTCCCAGCAGTCTCATTTTATATACCAACCTTTTATGCGACACGGTGTCAAATGCCTTTGAAAAGTCCAGATATACAACATCCACAGTCTGAAGGCTGAAACTTACCTCCTTGTAGAAACATTAGTCTGACAGGACCGATCTCTCATAAACCCATGCTGACACTGGGTTATAAGGTTATGCACAGTGAGATACTCCAGGATAGCATCTCTAACAAACCCCTCAAAGATCTTCCCCACCACAGAAGTTAGACTCACAGGTCTGTAGTTTCCAGGATCGCTTTTTGATTCTTTTATTGTATGTTGGTACCACATTTGCTATGCACCAGTCCTCAGTGAATCTTCACATATTAAAAATAACGGTCTGTCTATCACGGTACATAGTTCATCCAGAACCCGGGGGTGTATGCCATCTGGCCCCGGTGATTCTATGAAAGTTTCTCCAGTGCGCAACCAGGGATTTGTAAAGGGCAAAACTATGTCTTATCATGAGAATCAATTCCTCTCTTGATACATCCCATAATCTTATTTGCTTTAGCAGCAGCTGCTGGCTCTGGTCACTAAAAGTAAGTTCACCTCCACCAATACCCCCAAGTCCTTTTCTGCTCCAGCTTACCAAGTAATTGACTGTTTAGAACATAATTAACTTTTTGTTTCCAACCCAAGTGCATAACTTTACATTTCTCTACATTAAACCTCATCAACCATTTTCTCTGCCCACTACTCAAGCTTCCACAGATCCCTCTGTAATGACAACTATTGACCTCAGTATTTATTACTTACACAGCTTAGTATCATCTTCAAATATTGAAACTTGACTGTGTAAACCCGCTACAGGTCATTAATAAAAAAATTAAAAAGAAGTGGCCCAATACTGACCCCTGTGGCACTCAACTGTAACGTCAACCCCAATCTGAGATGTGCCATTAAAGAGAACCCGTCAGGCAAAATAACCCCCCTAACTAAATATATTTTCATAAAATGCTATAGAGAGCATTGCCTCTATCCCTCATTGTCCCTCTACATGCCTGTAAACATAAGCAATGAGTGTCCGGCTTATTATGCGTGGAGGTCAGCCACACCCCAGTGTGCTGGACTACCCGTATAATGGTGTAATGGCTGACTCCATGTGCTTGCTGGTGGCCACGCCCCCTGCAGCCTGTGGTGTATATGGAGAGTAACACAGCTCCAGGCAGCCATGTTATAGCAGAAACATGTCAGTGTACATGTGTAAGCTGATGTCTGTGTCTCTATGTATTAGGAGGAGGCAGCACCACTTACCGTGCTTTACTATACCATTACACACAGACTGAGCAGGAAGGAGAGGGGAGGGGGAACAGGGGTGACATCACTGCCTCTGACCATGTACCAGCCTCATTTACATAATAAAAGATGATTTTGCATGAATAATGTATGAAATAACTAGGTAAAGGCGTGGATGGGATCCTTGTGTGCTGTCCAACCATGTAGAGGTGACAGGACCAAGTGACACAGACCTGATGACAGGTGTCCTTTAATGACGACCCTGTTTCTATCATAAGCCAATTACTTACCAAATACACAGATTCCCCCCAGTCCCCAGCAGTTCTCATTTTATATACCAACCTTTTATGCGACACGGTTGTCAAATTCCTTTGAAAAGTCCAGTATATACAACTCACAGTCCGAAGGCTGAAACTTATCTCCTTGTAGAAACATTAGTCTGACAGGACCGATCCTCATAAACCCATGCTGACACTGGGTTATAAGGTTATGCACAGTGAGATACTCCAGGATAGCATCTCTAATAAACCCCTCAAAATCTTCCCCACCACAGAAGTTAGACTCACAGTCTTGTAGTTTCCTGGATCGCTTTTTGATCCTTTTTTGTATGTTGGTACCACATTTGCTATGCGCCATTCCTGTGGAACATAACCAGTCCTCAGTGAATCTTCAAATATTAAAAATAACGGTCTGTCTATCACGGTACATAGTTCATGCAGAACCCAGGGGTATATGCCATCTGGCCCCGGTGATTCTATGAAAGTTTCTCCAGTGCGCAAGGAATTGCAATTATATTTGCGACTACGCCACGTGGCCTTGGAGGCTGCCAGCGCAATGGGCAGGCAATGGGCTCGTACTTACCAGGGATTGTATAAGGGCCAAAAAATATGTCTTATCATGAGAATCAATTCCTCTCTTGATACATCCCATAATCTTATTTGCTTTAGCAGCAGCTACTGGCTCTGGTCACTAAAAGTAAGTTACATCCACCAATACCCCCAAGTCCTTTTCTGCTCCAGCTTACCAAGTAATTGACTGTTTAGAACATAATTATACTTTTTGTTTCCGATACCAAGTGCATAACTTTACATTATCTATACATTAAACCTCATCAACCATTTTCTCTGCACTACTCAAGCTTCCACAGATCCCTCTGTAATGCAAACTATTGACCTCAGTATTTATTATTTACACAGCTTAGTATCATCTTCAAATATTGAAACTTGACTGTGTAAACCCGCTACAGGTCATATAAAAAATTAAAAAGAGTGGCCCAATACTGACCCCTGTGGCACTCAACTGGAACGTCAACCCCAATCTGGAATGTGCCATTAAAGAGAACCCGTCAGGCAAAATAACACCCCTAAACTAATATATTTTCATAAAATGCATTAGAGAGCATTGCCTCTATCCCTTCATTGTCCCTCTACATGCCTGTAAACTAAGCAATGAGTGTCCGGCTTATTATGCGTGGGAGTACGCCACACCCCAGTGCATGACTGACAGCCCTGTATAATGTGTGAATGGCTGACTCCATGTGCCTTGCTGGGGCCACGCCCCCTGCAGCTTGTGGTATATAGGAGAGTATACAACAGCCCAGGCAGCCATGTTATAGCAGAAACATGTCAGGTACATGTGTAGCTGATGTCTGTGTCTCTATGTATTAGGAGGAGGCAGCACCACTTACCGTGCTTTACTATACCATTACACACAGACATGAGCAGGAAGGAGAGGGGAGGGGGAACAGGGGTGACATCACTGCCTCTGACCATGGACCAGCCTCTTTACATAATAAGATGATTTGCAAGAATAATGTATGAAATAACTAGGGTAAAGGCGGGATGGGATCCTTGTGAGCTGTCCAACAGGTAGAGGGTGACAGGACCAGTGACACAGACCTGATGACAGGTGTCCTTTAATGACGACCTCTGTTTCTATCATAAGCCAATTACTTACCAAATACACAGATTCCCCTAGTCCCCAGCAGTCTCATTTTATATACCAACCTTTATGCGACACGGTTGTCAAATTCCTTTGAAAAGTCCAGATATACACATACACAGTCCGAAGGCTGAAACTTATCTCCTTGTAGAAACATTAGTCGACAGGACCGATCTCTCATAAACCCATGGACACTGGGTTAAGGTTACGCACAGTGAGATACTCCAGGATAGCAATCTAATAAACCCCTCAAAGATCTTCCCCACCACAGAAGTTAGACTCACAGGTCTGTAGTTCCTGGATCGCTTTTTGATCCTTTTTGTATGTTGGTACCACATTTGCTATGCGCCATCCTGTGGAACATAACCAGTCTCAGTGAATCTTCAAATATTAAAAATAACGGTCTGTCTATCACGGTACATAGTTCATGCAGAACCCAGGGGTTAGCGCCATCGCACCCGGTGATTCTATGAAAGTTTCTCCAGTGCGCAAGGAATTGCAATTATATTTGCGACTACGCCACGTGGCCTTGGAGGCTGCCAGCGCAATGGGCAGGCAATGGGCTCGTACTTTCTGAAAAACTGCCATATTTTTACTGGGTGGCGCGCCCTCCCAACATGCTTACGCCTCTCAATGTATCTGGCGGGACTGGGGTGTGTGTTGCCTCTAACTAAGCACTAAATCTCCCCCATAGTACTTACCCCCCTGCCTCCATAGAGTATTTAGTGCTAATACCATTGTTTATATACAGTATATGAGGGACATTTATCAGGGCTTTTTAGCCAGAAAACTAGCTTAGCATCTCTGAAAAACCAGAAATTGAGGTTATTTTCCAATACGTGCCATCTCCACACCAAGTGTGTATAGAGGGAGTGTAAAAAGGGGTGCAGCCAGAGGCAGAACACACCATCCACCCTGAGTATGGTGCCATGGAAATTAATGGCCAGAAGATGGCAACATTTCACTAGAACTGGGAAGGAGCATGATTTTGAGTTCACATTCAGGTTGCTCATGTGGAAATATTTACTTCTTGTCTTGTGTCTTCTTTGTTTTATGGAGAACTGTTCACAGAATTGATCATCCATCTGCCTTGCCAATCCACTCCCCTACTAGATGGAAGTACAGTTCTGTATTTCATGCTGTATATATCTGCAATATGGTAACTATTAACTCTTGGTGCACCACATTGCTCTATGGTTGTTATCCACTGCTGTGGTGTATTTATTTACATATGTAGGGTGGCACGGTGGCTGAGTGAGTAGCACTTCTGCCTTGCAGCGCTCAGGTCCTGGGTTTGATTCCCAGCCAGGTCAACATCTGCAAAGAATTTGTATGTTCTCTCTGTGTTTGCGTGGATTTCCTCCGGGTACTCCAGTTTCCTCCCACACTCCAAAACATACTGTTAGGTTGTTTAGATTATGAGCCCCATGGGGACAGGGACCAAATTGACATGCTTTGTGCAGGGCTGTGTAATCTGTGTGCGCTATATAAATAAAGAATTATTATTATATGTGCCATTACCTTGTACTGTCATTGCAGGCCAAGTCTCACTTTAATCAATAACTAGCATATGCAGCATTTATCTCTGCCAATTTTTTTCATATAATTTATTCTACAGGTGGTCCCCTACTTAAGAACACCCGACATACAGACGACCCCTAGTTACAAACGGACCATTGGATGTTAGTAATTTACTGTATTTAAGCCTTAGGCTACAATTAAGAGCTATAACAGTTATCAGTGGTGTCTGTAATTAAGCTCTAATATTAATCCTCTTACAACAACCGAAAACAATTTTTAAATCCAATTGACAAATAGACCAAAAACATTTTGTCTGGAGCTACAATTATAAAATATACAGTTCCGACTTACATACAAATTCTACTTAAGAACAAACCTACAGAACCTATCTTGAATGTAACTCGGAGACTGCCTGTACTTCATTCACATAATTGATTCTATTTATATGTTTCTCTACATTCATCTCTATGTATATAAATGTACATGATTTATATGTTTCTCTACATTCATCTCTATGTATATAAATGTACATGAGTTTGTATGTTCTCTCCGTGTTTGCGTGGGTTTCCTCCGGGTACTCCGGTTTCCTCCCACACTTCAAAACATACTGTTAGGTTGTTTAGATTGTGAGCCCCATGGGGACAGGGACCAATTTGACATGCTTTGTGCAGCGCTGCGTAATCTGTGTGCGCTATATAAATAAAGAATTATTATTATTATTACATGTGCACTGCCTATACATATGTACTATATACTGTACCATGCACCAGTTTTCTGTCAGAAGTTTTCTGCCATTCTTTTATGAGCAAACTGTTTGCACAGGTATTTAAAGGGCACCTACCACCACAAATCTACCTATAAAGGTAGATCGGGTGGTAGGTGGATCAATAGGACGTGAGGATAGCCCTTTTAAGGTCTAATCTTCA